>VOQZ01001570.1:0-164613 GCA_008079305.1 Phytophthora palmivora | reverse complement strand
TCGGCGAGATCCCCCAGATCACAGATCCAGTGCCATCACCTCCGGCAAGTGTTTACGGATCGCCAACGTCCTCATCGCATTACGCCTCGGCTGCCGAGGACGAATCAGATCTCTCATCGGAACCAAAGCGAATGTCTCTGGGACCCTCCGGTACTTCAATGCTGGAGGCGAGATCCAAGATCCAACGTCGGAATCAGCCGAGATCCGGCCGCTCAAGGACGATCCCGACCTCCGAAGACCAGATCACAGCAGCCACGACGTCAGATGCCTCATCAGGCACCTTACAGAAGTATTTCGAAGCAGCCATGAGTAGATTCCTGGCGGAACAGCGAGGCCGATCATGGATCAAGGAGCGACGAAGATTCAGGATCCAGGATCACAAGATGTAGATATGGAATCTGTGAGATCTGAACGTAGCACATCTCGATGGGAGTATGATCCAGACGATATCGACTTCCCCACGGCCGCTCGAGCGACGGTCGCGACCGCTACGACCGGATCAGCCGGATCAACCATGATCCAGAGAGTCCGGATCTCTGCGATCTCAGATCTCAAGGAGTTCACGGGAAGGATCAAGACGAAGATCGAGCCAGAGCGTGGATTGGCAAAGTGAAATCGGCGTTCATGCGAGATCAAGCCTCCGATGAAGAAAAATGTTTGACCTTTGCGGATCTATTGGCTGGATCCGCCAAGAATTGGTATCGGCAACTAAGCAGATCCACCCGTAATAAATGGTCGGATCTGCTTAGAGCTTTCCAAATCCAGTACTGCGGATTGGGGGTATCAGTGGCTAGACAATACTATCACGCTCGACGTCGACCAGAAGAATCTCCCCTCGATTATCTTTACCGTCTGAATGTCGCCCGATTACGCGCAAAGTTGAAGATCAAGGATGGTAATGCGAAAGATCGACGCGAACATGTGGATCACTATATCGAAACTTTGGAAGATCAAGATCTAGCTGACAGGCTGACTCTGCTACGACTATCCGACGCGGATGATCTCGAAGAAGTGCTACGAGCCCGTGAACGTGCAAAGAGCAGACAGAAGAAAGCCGCGTTCGGATCTAGCAAGTACCGGCAGAAGGCAACTAATCCAGCACCTGCAGCTACGACAAAACATGTCCGCGCGGTGCAGATCCGGACCATGGAGTCTGAATCTGAGTCCGGATCCGACGGATCGGATGGATCTGACTCGGATGGAGACAATCATCGGCGGATCTACCTGGCAGCTGAGCAGGATGTCACTCCAAAAGTGGAATCTGGTATGGAGAAGGTCGAGCAAGTACCAATCACCCACAAGTCGACAGATCAAACCCCACCAGATCACAGATCCCGGATCCAGAGCGGCGGATCCGATCGGAACCGTTGCTCGCACTGTGGATCCAAGAAGCATTCAGATCTAGGATGCTGGAGACGCCTTACTTGTCATAAGTGTGGCAAGCGAGGACATCCGGCGATCACTGCCTCTTTGTGTGCCGGGGGTGCGGGGAATTACATGATATGGAAAATGTCCTATGGAAGAGTTCTACAACCAGATCCGCCAATGGTTCAACCCAGCCAAACATGCAGGTATGCTTCCGGAATCTGCAGAAAGATGTTAAACTAGGACGCTCGCCGGGTTGGAATCCGGTACGAGCCGAGCGCTCTAGATATTGCATCTATGCATTTGTGAACAAGAGATCGGTAGATCAGGGTAATAGGATCCCAGATCTACGCGATAATACATGTGATCTGAATGGAAACCGTGCTGTCGCAATCTCAAGTGTCCGCCAGGCGGACGATTACTCCAGATCCGAAGTGACCATGATGGTGGATCTCCACCCAGGAGAGATAAGGGGTTATTGGAAGCAACGGGATCCAGATCTGTGGTTCCAGCCCACAGATCAGGAGGATATACCAGTGATTCAAAAGCCAAGTCAGATCAAGGAGATCCGAAGATCCGAAGTTATGGATCTCTTGCCAGGAGAATCTCGGGGATATTGGAAACACTATGCCCCGGAAAATGGTTCCGACAAGCCAAGATCACTGGTAAGATCAACAATGAGAGAGGGATCTTGCTCTTAGATACAGGCGCCGAAGTATCCATAGTGGATACGGCCTTTGCTCGTAAGGTTGGGTGCTATATCGATACGAGCCAGATCCAAGATTGCGTTGGGATTGGCGAAAGTGTTTACAGGACAGAAGGAAGAACCCGGATCAAGATCACTATGGCTGGATCGCTGGTTTACTTTTTCGATATTTGGGTTGGAGATCTGGCAGGTCAAGATGCCATCCTGGGTATGGATTTCATGGTACCGGCGGGGATCCGATTGGATCTGGCCTATGGATCTATAAGTTTACCTGATGAGGTGCGGATCCAGCTTAGTGGGCGTCGGCAGCTTTACAGCGACAAGGCCAGGCTGGTAACTGTAGGAGAACATATCCAGATCGAGATCGGACAATCAGTGGAACTTCGGTTACATCTCCGGATGTCAGATCACGAGAAGTTCTGGGTCACCCGGGAGATCGTTGGGTACCCACGGTGGTAAAAGGCCTCGGGAAGAGACGGTATCTGCAGATCACCAACGTGAGCGATAAGGCGATCATATTGCAAGAAGATGTGAGAGTTGGGATCTGGCTATCGGGTGATCACATTCCCCGGATGCCAGGATTTGTCTCGGTGGGGTCACGTCGGTATATGGAATGGCAAAATCTGGCTCTGGAAGCCACGGTGGAAGGAAGATCCGAGCATGATGAGATCTTGATGGAATCCGCAGAGCCGATGGTGGATCGACCCTCCTACCCAACACCTCGTGGTATCCTGAAACGACCCGAGATCTCGCAGATACAGGTAAAACCAGTGTTGACGACCGAAGATCAAACATCAGCAGGACTAGATCCGCAGGATCGAACTCCGATCCAACCAGTAGAGACCGAGGTGATAACCAAAATGGATCAGGTAAAGGCGGATGATTTGGATCCAGTGACCGGAGGATCAGCTGAAGAGATCCACCCGAACAGTTATCTATCCCGATACAGGAGGCGCCCTCAGAGGATCGAAAAATTCCCAGATCAAGAGCCGGATCCGGAGGTACATTACCATGAAGGTAATGATCTGTATGCGGAAGATGTAGATCAAGAGATGGCGATCCTCCCAGAGATCAACCCCACCACAGATGAGGTGAAGATTGAGGATATCCAAGTTGGAGATCCGGATCCAGACTACGGCGGAGATCGAACGATTACGTCAGAGGATCTGGAAATATCGACATCTTCTCATCGGAAAGGGAAATGCTCTACCACCGGCCGCAAGGGGTGTGGTGTGTGATATCGATGTGGGAGACGCTAAGCCAATCGCCCAACGAGTGAGGAAGATCGCTCCTCGATTCCGCGAGAAGTTATCAGAGCTGATCAAAGGGTTATTATCAGCTAAGATGATCGGCTATTCCAGATCACCCTGGGCCTCACCGATCGTGGTGATCGTGAAGAAGAATGGGGTAGATATCAGGCTGTGTATTGATTACCGTCTGGTCAATAGTCTTACTCAACTGATGGTCTACCCTATGCCCCTGATCAACGATCTTCTAGAAGATCTGGATAAAGTCCTGTGGTATTGCTCCTTGGATATGGCCAGTGGATTCTGGGTGGTGACTATGACAGATCGAGCTCGAGCGATCTCGGCTTTCATTACCCCATTTGGGCTATTCGAATGGAATCGTATGCCGTTCGGCTTGAAGAATGCACCAGATCTACCAACGTCTGATCGACAACGCCCTATATGGATTCACTCGGATCCCTCCTCCCGGATCGGATCCAAGATCCACAGATGTGTTTGAAGTGGGAGAAGCTGATGATCCGGATAAGCCATCAGTGATCGGACGCAGATCGTATATCGATGACATCCTTATACCAGCGGATAGTTGGGATCAGCTTTGCAATCGAGTGGACGCCCTACTGGAGGCGTGCGATAAGTGGAATCTGTCGATCAGTGTGGTGAAGAGTTTCTGGGGTATGAATAAGTGGAATATCTGGGCCATCGCGTTTCGAAAATGGACTGGAGGCGAATCCCAAGGATCTAGAGGCATTAACGGATCTAGCATTTCCTGGATCGCTGAGATCGATGCAATCTTTTCTGGGCAGCTTGAATTATTACAGTCGATTTATCGAAGACTATGCTATCTACGCGGCCGTGCTATACGAATTGAGAGAGGTCGATTTCGCTGCGATGTCCAAGGATGAGGTGCGGATCCAGATCAAGCGAAGTATGGAATATAAGGAGTTGGATCAACTGGATCTGAAGGAAGATCTAGGATCAGATCTGGCATTAAAGCCTGCGGAACCGTCGGATCCAGGAAGTCTAGATGGAGACCAGGCTGATCCACGATGGATTCGTGCTCATCGGGCCTTCGAGACACTCAAATCGAAGATCGCGTCTACTCCGATCCTACGTCATTTTGATCCGGGTCGAGAGGCGGTGGTGATCGTATATGCAAGTGATTGGGCGATCTCGGCAGCCCTCGTGCAAGAGTATGACCAGATCTACTATCCGGTCACCTTCGTGAGCCGAACGTTGAAGTCGAACGAGTTGAATTATAGCCCAGTGGAGAAGGAGGTGTTGGCGCTGCTACGGATCCTGGATCTCGGATATAACATGCTGGTGGGACGCCGGATCAGGGTGCTGACTAGATACTCCACGTTGGCCTGGTTATTTAGATCGACCGGATTACAAGGGCGATTAGGCCAATGGGCGTCACTGCTATCACCGTGGACATTAGAGATTGTGAAGTGTGTCAAAGGAGAAGAAGAGATTCTAGGGGTGATTGCGGCTAGTATCACGCCCAGATCCATGGTGGATGAAGCGTTGATCCAGATCTCGCCCAAGAAAGAGCCACGACGGAAGATCCAAGCTCCGATCCCTGTGATCCAGGCGGATGAGGAGCTGTATGTTGTCAGTTTCGATGGATCAGCCCGCGTGAAGCGTGGAGGTGGCGCATACAGTGCGATCTTGTGGAAGTTGCCTGAATGGACGGTGATCCAGGCCAGATCGGCCTATGCGGAAGATCTTACCGTCAATGAAGCTGAATATCATGGGTTGTTACTATGTCTGGATCTGTTGAGTACAGTGGATCACAAACGAGTGGTGTTCTGCGGCGACTCTAATCTGGTGATCCGACAAGTCAGGGGTGAGATCGAGTGTAAGGCACCCGGTCTGACCTTACTCAAGCAAAGGGCTTTAGATCGTCTGAGGGACTGGCCAGATCACGAACTTGTGCATGTGAAACGAGATTGGAACGGCAGTGCGGACAGTTTGGCTAGTGCAGCGCTACAGCGACAAGGTGGGGTGAAGATCGAGTCGGATGAGGATAAGCAGGATCTGATCACGTTGAACCGATTGGATGAGGTATTGGTAGTCAAGAGGACGGATCAGGCGCCCAGATCACGGCGGTAGTGACTCGATCAGGCTTGCGATCTACGACGCGGACGATCTCGGATCCGCGATCATTACGGGAGGAAATAGTTCGAGATCTCAGGATCGATCGGATCCGACAAGCCCAAGACGAGGAGGCGTGGATCTCGGGATTGAAGAAGTATCTGAATGGAGATCTACAAGATCTGACTCAGCAAGAAGCCAAATCATATGCTAATCTAGCAGCTGATTATGATTTGGATCACCATGATCTACTGTTCTACTGTCCCTCCACGAGACCGACGGATGCAGATCGAGATAAGCTGATGCGACTAGTGATCCCGGAAACCCTACATCAGGACATACTACATCACTACCATGTGAGCCTAGAAGGTGGACATCAAGGGATCGGCCGAACTTATCAGCGGATCCGGGATCACTTCCATTGGAGAGGTCTGTATAAGAGTGTCCAAAGATACGTGGGTGAGTGTGTGGATTGTGAGACCGGCAAAAGCAAACCTCGGATCCAAGGAGAGTCGCCAGGTAACCTTCAGGCAACGTATCCTTTCCAGATCATAGCTATGGATCACATCCCGTCGCTACCAGATCGCACAAAGGGAATACAGAATTATTGATCTTTGAAGATCTATTCACTGGATATGTGATCGCGAAAGCCAGCTCATCAAGGACTGCTCAGACTGTCGCCGAATCATACGAAGAATGTGTCTTCCGACGATTTGGGGCCAGCGAAGCGATTAGGCATGATCGTGAACCAGGATTTATGTCCGATTTTTTCCGAGCGTTTAATAAGATCTTGGGTCAACGTCAACGTGCCACAATGGCATATCGCCCCCAAGCTAACGGATCTGCAGAACGGATGGTCCAAACCACAACTCGGGCGATTAAGATGTATGTGCAGGATCTGGATCAACGAGATTGGGACGAGTATGCCGAGAGGATTACCTTCGCGATCAACACCGCGCATGATCGGATCCGAGGAGAAACACCTTTCTATATGGTACATGGGTGGGATCCTAGATCCACTTTGGAAGCGGTGATCCCGGTGGGAAGTACGCGAAGACATGATCGGGATCCACGACGGTGGAGGTATCAGATCCAGCGTTATTATCAACAGGTTCGAGAACAGGTTAATCAACGACTGCGAGAGGCGATCTCAGATCGAGCGGATCTACACAACCAGGAGATCCGCCCGCATCAGATCGAGGTCGGATCTCGAGTGTGGTTATATCTCGATCGCGTGAAAGAGGGATACGCTAAGAAGTTGGCACACTTGTGGCATGGACCATTCCAGATTATAGAGAAAGTTGGAGAACATGCGGTGAAATTGGAGATCGCCGGATCCGGATATCACATTTTCCCTATGGTACATGTGAACAAGTCCCTATGGTACATGTGAACAAGTTAAAGCTAGTGAAAGAATATCCAGATCGACCACTAATGCGACTCAATGTGGGAAGTCAAGATCGTCTGGATTTTGATGAAGATCTATTACCAGGGGATAGCTGGATCCAAGATCGCGATCCCGATGAGTATGAAGTGGAGAAGATCACAGATATGAGATCAGGGAGAAGAACGAGATATGGACGGATCTACCGAGAATTCCTCGTATATTGGCGAGGATACGATGATCCGACTTGGGTAGATGAAGCAGATCTCAACTGTGGCGCTCTGCTGCATGAGTTCCTGCGAGATCGCACGAATCACAATCGATTCGGTGTGATGCAATCTCATGAGGAATCGTGAGGCCGCAATCAACGACAACGAGCTGGTTGTTGTCGTGGTGAAATCAGTTGAAGGATCTACATGAAGGATGTAGATCGGAGGAAGGGGTATGCATATATACATGTGGAATACGATGACAATGAAAGATCAGGTCTCGAGATCCAGAGATCTTAGCGGATCAGGGTCGGTCATGACTCTATGAAGGGGGATCAAGGTGAATAGGAAGCAAACAAGTCAAGATCATCGGACATATATTGAAAGATGTTATGAAAAGATATAGATCACGCACGAAGAGCCAATCACTACGATCTAGCTACTGGCCGGAGGCGGTGCCACTTGAAGACCGAAGAACTTGCGATCCAGGCGAGGAAGGTGGCGCGCAGGGTGATCCGCAGTGTGATCCCGATAGTGGTTGCGCCAGGGATCTGCTGTGTCGGCCTCGGCTAACGCCTCCAGCAGATCGGCGGGTTCCCGGCGATTAAGCTGAGGATCGGCCAGATTAGCACGTCTGGCCTCGATCCCGGGATACCAAGCCACCTCATCAGTCCGTTTTGGGAAGTGGAGGAAGAATGGATCCAAGAGTAGATCCAGATCACACCACCCCTCGATCATAGCCTGGATCAACGTGAGCAACATGCGCTTCCATCGATTTCCGGCGTGCGATCTGCGGTTATTGCGCTGCTTGGCGAAGGATCCCAGCCATGGCGACTGTGCGATCATAGCAGCGGTGATCGGGAATTTATGTGTCGACTCCCAGTACGCGATTAGCTCGGAAGCTTCAAAATCACGGTACTGTCGGAGGAAGATCCCGAGTCGACCACCAACATCGGCCTCGAAAGAGATCGGGGGCAGGGTGTTGCGGATCACCCGCCATGGCTCCGCCGCTTGCAAGGCCTTAACATTGGCCTCCGTGATCAGATGACCACAGAACGCAGGAGCAGTCGGAGAGGTGAAGATCGTCGGCCGGTGAGGGAAGATCCAGTCGGGCCGAAATGGTAAGATCGGGAACAGGAAGTTCACGGTCATGGCGATCAAGGTTTGATTTGCCAACCGGGACTCGATCCACGGATCTACGTCGGCGGCAGCCATAACTCGGACAATCCGCCGACCGGGGATACACCGACCCTCAGGGAATGGAACCTGAGGGACGAAGGTGATCCGAGGAGGCCGACGTCCAGGGGGCGGATTGGCCGGACCAGATCCGCCTGTGGGGCCAGATCCGTTGTCCTGGTCTCCGGATCCAGCATCAGAGTTCGAATCATCGGATCCACCTGGAGATCCGCCGGATCCGGCTGCAGATCGGCGTTGGGGGGACGCATGATCTCGACGGCGAGCCTCAGATCTGGACTGGGAGATGGCCATCAAAGTCTGAGCCTCATAGAGGTCATCGGCCACTTCAGCGTCCTCCTCCTCCTCATCCTCCTCTGCCTCATCGGATCCAGATCCAACCTCGATCACCTCGCCTGATGATCGACTGCGTTCGACATCTTTGGAAGGCGGGGTTGATGCTTGATCTGGAGAGGGCGATCGCCCTTCAACAGATCCCCCACCCAGATCAAACTCAGATTCATCCTCTTCGTCCATGGACTCATCGTCCGCCTCGAGAGGAACAGACCGCTTCTTCTGAGGCCGCGATGGAGAGGGTGAGGTGGATCTGCTGCGAGATCGTTTTGATTTGGAGGCGTCAGCATCCCGATCCCCATTGCCCGAAGTCTCCGCAGAAGGAGAACGTGGGATCCCTCCCGCGGGCTGATCCGTGTCGGATCCAGGATCCAGACGCAATTGGGTCTGAGGAGGAGGCGCCCCAATTGTGGCCGAGATGGAGGTGAGGCGTTGGAAGGCAGCAGTGTATTCATGACGAAGGGCATCCCGCTCACGGACCACTTTGCCCAGATCTCGGGAAAGCGTACGGATCTGAGCCTGATTCTCAGTGATGGTACGCTCCCGATCTGCATAGGCCTTCTGGGCTACCTCCACATCATGACGCGCGCGGGTCAAATCGCCCTCCAACGTCTGCAGCTGGGTCACATCTGAAGCCGATCTAGTCCGATGGGCTGCCAGATCCGACTGTAATAATCCCAACGTCCGCTGCGCTGACAGGATCTCAACATCCCGCGCACGGATCTGATCTCGTAGAGAGTCACGCTCTCGAGTGACCTGGTCAAGATCGGCTTGAGTGGGGCCCCTAGATGGGGGATCGGCTTGAGAAGATTGCGGATCGGGACCCGAAGACTCGCGATCGGCACGATCGGAGCGAGATAGGAGTAGCTCTGCCTCGACCCGATCCAACTCAGATCGAGTCCGGCGCAAGCTCTCCTCAGTCGCTGATAATGCAGATTCTGCATCCTCCCGACTCCGATCCAGATCTTGATTGGCCTGCTGAAGATCTAAGATCTCTCCGCCGGCCTGTGTCATCTCGGACGTGAGATGACGGATCGTGGATTCCAGACGGCCTCGATCTTGGCACAAATCATCGATGTGTGCTTCCAGCTGATGGATCTCGTCGGATCGACGATCAAGATCTCGGTTGAGATCGACGATCTGGGCTTCTAGGGCCGAGATCTCAGGTGCAGGCTGCGGCGGCTCCAGTCCGATGATGCGATCCGACTCCAAAGATGATTGAAGAGCATCTCGCTCTTCTCGAAGACGATGAACTTCAGCCCGATAGCGCCCGATCTCTCGACCTTGGGTAGCGCACATCAACTCGAGCGATTCGAGAGAGCAAACATGCTCACGATTTCGATCCCCGGCCTCATCGGCCCGGCGGGTGGCCAGCCGTAGATCGTCGCTCAAACGCAACACCCGGCGACGCAAGGCGACCACAGATCGACGCAGATCTTCAGGTGAACCCCCAGTGGGTCCACTGATCTCGGATCGAGGAGAAGGAGGATCGTGGCGGCCAGATCCATGCTGAGATCCATCGTGGCCGTGATCAGACATGGTCGGAAGGTGGAGTTGGAGGAGTAGAGAAGCTTGAGTTGGACGAGGTGATTTGAAGAATGGACGCAGTGAAGTTGTTATGCAACTACAACTGACGACCAGGAGGCGGCTGTGGTGAAGTGGATTTGAAAGATTTGGCATTGGAGTATCCAGGAAAGATCCGATTTGGACGTGATCGGACCTGACGTGATGTGATTGGACTAGATGACGAGCTGATGTGGGTGGATCCGGTGGTGGATCCAGTTGATGGATAAGATTGATGGAGATTAGTGACACCTTGAGCGGGACGTGATAGATGTATTGACATACGATCTATACATGTATCCAGATCCGAAGAGCTGGGAAGATCTCGTATGGATATGGATGATGTGGGACTGGCGTGATTGTAATATGGGTGCAACAGTATGTCTATATACACTGTGGAAACTGGTGATCTAAGCCTAGATGTCCAGATCAAGGGTGTAATCTATACCAGTGAAGACCAGATCAGTTCGTATATGCAGGACCATGCGAGGAACTTGGATCAAGGCTCATGAACCTAGATCCATAGGCGGATCAGAGGGATCCGGGATCTAGGGATATTATGGCAAAGATGAACGAGGACTGGGGAATTAACGGCATGGAATAAGCTCGGATATGTTATAATTATGATTATCTCGAAGTATTATCACCGGATCATGCATGGAAACCCTAGATCAACAAGATCAAGGAGATCTAGCTGACCTGAGATTGGATCAGCGTGATCTAGCTTTATTAAGGCATGATCTGACTCGGGAGACGTGTGATCTGGACATTACGGTGGATGATTACGATATTGGAGAGAAGAGAAGGCCAGATCACAACATTGCGACTAGTGATCTAATGTTTATGGTTCAGATCCAAGGCGATCTGCACAGATGTCGACTGCTACGATGGTGAGAACAAGAAAGGACAAGGATCAGGATAGCGTAATCAGTCGATGTGTCGTTAAGGATAGGATACAGGATGGGATAGGTCTTAACACTAAATCAGAACCGAATTTGCATCGTACGACACAAGTGCTTCGCTACGCGCCTGGAAACGGGAACTACATTGGCCCTACGGTATTAATAGCGATTTAGGTGTATAGATCTAGGGTGGTTGATAATATCTAGATAATATATTGGCTAGATCCAACCTCCTAGTATCTTACCCTAAGTGCAGATCCAAGATCCCGGTATTAATTGCTTAGCCGGTAGATCTTCGGTTTCTCAACGATCAAGATCGCGCTATAGGAAGCGCCAAGCAATCAAAGGACCCCGCGTAAAGGGAAATCTACTACAAAGGAACTACTACAAGGCCGGATCCAGATCTAGGCCGCCGGATCCAAGCTCGATCTAATCGCTTGGACTCCGGATCTACTACTGGCGAGTGGTGTGAAGACTTCCACGCCACTCTACGACCCCAACGTCACGCCAAGACGTTCAACCAGCACCGATCGAGCAACTTAGCAGTCACCAAGAGAGGAAGATCCAGCCCAACCGACGGGTACACAAGGTGAGCAAGTTCAGCAGATCACGGATCATCGGAGGACCCCCTTCGTTAGTCGGTGTCCGGGCATTGGTGGGAAGTTGGATCTAGCGATCTCGCAGATTTTGCAGATCCCGCTACACCACAGAAGCCTATGAAGAACGTGTTTTCAGGAACTTCGGAGCCAGTTCTCTGATTCGTCATGACCAGGATCCTCGTTTTATGAGTGAGGTGTTCAAGTGTTTCAGGGAACTCTTGGGTAGCAGACAACGAGCTACTCTAGGATACTGACCACAAGCTAACGGCCAACAGGAACGGTCGGTGCAAACTGTGGTGCGCGCGATCAAGGCATATATCTCTGAAGCTGACCAAAGTGATTGGGATGATCATGCCGAGCGTCTGATGTTCGCCCTGAACACGTCGTTCGATGCCACCCGTCTGGAAACACCTTTCTACTTGGTGCATGGTTGGGATGCTCGCGGAACTGTGTCCGCTATGCTAGGACCCAAGCCGTCAACGACTCAGGAACGAACTGCCTACGAATGGAGAAGGAAGATGCAACGAGACTACAGTTATGCTGTGGCATGTGCCGAAGATCTCCAGAAGAAAGCGAAACGCGACCGGTCTGAAGAACAAACCAGAAAGTGGAACGAGTTATCAGAACGTCTGAAATCAGGTTTTGCTATAGGTGATGCCGTGTGGCTTTATATCCCTAAAGTACAAACGGGGTTAAGCCGGAAGCTAGCGCACATGTGGCATGGTCCTTTCAGAATCGATGAGATGTTGGATGACTTCCGCGTACGACTCAAGGTTGAAGATACTGGTTATCGTGTGAATCCCTGGGTGCATGTGAGCCGTCTGAAACCCAGAGCCCTTTTTCCCAAGCGACCAACGATAGAGCTCGAGATTCCAGAAGACGATGACTTTGATGCTGCTTTGCTACCTGAAGATAGTTGGGAACCTGACGCTGAGAATGATGAGTATGAAGTGGAGAAGATTTTGGACACTCGTTGGGGTAAACGTACCAGAACGTCCAAACGTCTCCGTGAATATCTTGTTAAATGGAAGGGTTACGATGAGACTGAGTGGCTACCGTTATCGAAGTTGAATTGCGGCGCATTACTTTACGAGTTCAACCAGAGTGCACGAGCACGAGCTCGTTTCCAGGCAATGCAAGCTGGAGACGATCACCCCAGAGTCTAAACAACTCTGAAAATGCATCTGGAAGTCTGATATTTGCGAGATTGCAGAGACTGACCTTCAGAGAATGAGAATATGAATGCACGTTCTTCAGAGATTTTATTTCTGGATTCGTGTGTTCAGACATGTGATCGACTATGTTATTGCTTGTGTGAAAACGACGATGTGTATGTGGAGAAAATGAATTTGTGGAGATTATGTGCTGATGAATGCGAGATGGTGAATCAATGACTAAGTGGAGAATATTAGAAGATGGAAAATGGGATGATCCTACTAAGGCCGAGGTTTACGTCACAAATGCAGACAACTAAGTGGCCTATCAGCATGTAGACATCCTACGAAATGTTTTGGCTGAGGCTGGGGACTTCAGTAGCTGAGGGAGACGGGGTTCTCAGAACGCTCCGCTGGTGTCAAGATATCTTTCTTGATATCGTCAGGAACATACTGGAGCCATTCTTCGTCCACGCTCACCGTGGCCCATTGCACGCGAGCAGGCTCAATGGCATCCAAGTCCCCCAATTGCGTCTCTAGACTCAGACACTTAGGACCACCAAGTTCGGTGACTCTGGGGTCTTGCCAAATCCAGGGACACGCCTTGTCAGGAACAGTCTAGATGCCAGACTCCGAGAGTAACGACTTTGGGAAATTCCTGTTCGCCAAGGCTTTCCGGATGAGGACGTTGTGCTGACGAACTAAAGCAGCTCGACGCATGGCCCGGCACTTGTGCAACTCCGCAGACTTGTCATCAGCCTCGACGTCCATAGTGACCCAGTGAGTCCGTTCCCAGAAGGCCTGAGCATGCTTGTTCATGCTGCGCACGATCTCTTCGACATCAGCCAGCACCATGGGATCCAGGTCGTCACGCTTGTGGAAGTAGAACTCCGAGAATCGGTTGTTAAACATGACTTCCCAAGGGGCACGTTTCTTGCGAATCACAGCACAGTAGCGTTCTGAGTCCCAACGTTTCTTGCGAATGGAGCACGAGTGTTTGTGGATCTCGTAATCAGGAAATCCCAACGTTTGACTCGTCGAAGTCTTGGTGGAGCTCACGCGTTGTACTCTGATACCATAGTACAACCAAGAGGAGGCATCACGATCTGGTGTTTCCACCACCTGGAGCTCCCTAACCGACAGCGATTTATAGGGCTTGGACACCAGACTTCGTGACTTTCCAGAAGAAGCCTGAGACGTCGATCCACTTCCGCTGGTGGATTTCGGATGGGACTTGGGACTGGTGTGGGCAATCACGGACGCACGGCTTCTCTTAGACTTCTGGGTGGGAATGATCGGCCCATCGTCAGAGTCAGAGTCGTTTTCAGACTCACGAGGACGCTTGGAGCCAGAATGTGAATGATCACCAGACTTCTTGTTCTTGGACTTCTTGTCCTTGGACCTCTTGTTCCCAGACGCCTTGACTCCTGACTTCTTGCTCTTGGACTTCCCGCCCCCAGAGTCACTGTCGCCAGACACGTCATTCCCAGAGTCGTCGTCATCGTCCTCAGACTCAGAGTCGACGACACCGCTATCTTTGTAATCAGGATCCTCTTTGGGGTTGTCAATCGAAGATTCGACGTCGCTCTCAGGATAATTGACGTGACCATCCAGATCACCCCAAGCAGCGGGCTTGGTACCAGCCGAGAGATGACGATCCACCACTTCGTCGGCCATCTGATAGTAGACTTCCGGGACGTATTTAGTCCAAGGGGTGGAATCCAAGTGACGCGAGAAAATCACACTCACCAGCATCTGGACAAGAACCGGACTGCTGAAAAGACTATGAGCCTCTTTGTCCGACGCCAACCATTCCATGGCCTTGTCATAAGCAATACCAGACAGCAAAGCTTGGCGAAGGTCAGGGCGGACCTCTTTCCAGACCACATCTCCAGGAAGCTTCTTGTATACTTCAGACTTGGCCACCGTGGTACTTGCCTTCGCCGAAAGTACGGAATCTTTAACAGGCTGGTGTCCGGAGGGACGACGCTTGAGACTCCTGAGGTCTGACGTGAACGGCCTCTTAGGTGATAATGTTCGAACCGGAGATTTCGAGGAGTATACGAGATACCTGGGACTCTTGGACTGTGAATCAGGAATATCAGTATCCGGACGAGTGAGATCCAGAACTCTGGTATTTTTCGCAGCCGCCTCGGCAGCTTGACGAGCTCGCTCTTCAGAAAGGCGCTTCTTGAAATCAGGAACAGGTTTCTTTCGCTCGTCCAGAGCCGTCACGTTGATGATAGTTGTCCAATGGTCTGGAACAATAGTGTCCTCCTGATACGACACCAAGAGATCATGTAGGCGATTCCAGTTACCCGAGATCTCAGAGTTCTCTTGCAAGAACTCCGAAAAACCCCATGGATCCGTCGGCTTGACGTCGGGACGAGACTTCAGGATAGAGACTTGAGCTTGAAGATCGGCAATCTGAGATTTCAGAGCTGCCTTATCCGCCTTCAGAGCTTCCACTTGATCTTGATAATGGGCCTTGAGGTCCCGAATCTCCGAAGACATACGCTCCTCCACGACACCAACGTCTTGCTGAGCAACCTGTAGTTCGTGCTACCAGTATTGACAGTTCAGCACCCATTCGCGCTTGATCTCTTCACACTCCGACCGAGCCGCCGCAGCATCTATCAGGGCAACACCGTTTTGAGAACCGACGCGCTCCCGAAGACGTCGATGGGCTGCAGTCATGAGTTTCAAGTACCCAGCTGTCCGAAAGACCCTTTCAGCAAGCCGGGTATGAGAAACATGAGACAGCAGAGACGCCAACTCGCGGCGAACTTCCACTGACGAAGCCAGAGCATCCAGAGTGGGCACATTTAGAGTCTGGGCACGGGGTGTTATAGTCTCATGGGGATCGAAGCTTGGGATCACACTCTCCAACTCCTGAAGGTCTTCGTCGGTAAGTGTCTCGTATCCTACGAGCACACAAGGACCGCCATATGCATTCGCAATGTGACGACCCCTCTGGAAGTCTTCAGCTCGCGCCGGTACACTTATCAGAAAGGCACGTCCCTCAGGCTCGATGTTGGGCGCGATGTAATTGTGAAGGGCGTCAGAATCTCCGAATGAAGTGACTGGAGCGCTTTCGCTCGTCATCAGACCCTGATGGAAGAGTCGGTCGACTTCCTCGGTAGACAACAGTCGAGGTGCACCAAAGGCCTGCGGTTTGGAAACGCCAGGGGCGCCTTCCGAGGATGCAGGATCTGGATTACGTGAAGTAGCCCTCGTCGTAGAGCTACCCGAGTTCGCACTGCCATCAGGGGGGTCCCCGACGTGACTTTCGACCTGGAGAGTTCCAGACTTCGTCATACGGGCTGGGGCGCTTGAGCTGCCACCAGGTAACGTGGCTGAGCCGACGTCACCACCCCGTACCGTGTCGACAGTAGCCGTAGCAGGACCCGTGCCTGTGGCGTCACCTGCCGTGCCACTCGATGAGGCGTTCGTGTTGGAAGATGTGCTTGCTTCCTCCGACATGTGAGTGAGAAAGTGGATTGGAATATGACCGCCCGTTGGGCGAGCCAAATTCAAATTTCTGAGTCTGAGAGAAGAATCAGACTGGGGAACAGGGCGCCAGAGGGTCTGAAAACCAGGCAAAATGACAAAGGGTTGCTGCTACACTACGCTCTAAAAAACGTTCATCAGAATGTTTGATAGACCTGGCCATGATACACAGCTTGGAGAAAGTTCCGCACTGACGGATCGTGACCAGGAGGGGCGGTTGACATGATGCTATTTCCGATTTTCGAGCGACAGGTGGATATTACGTTACGATGTGATTGGTTATAATATGGGTTATGAGAGAGGGGGAGCCTGGGACACGGCTGCACCCGTGCGACATCTGTGGAAGATTTTAGACGAACCTTCGCCTGACTGTAAAGGGGCCCAATGGACCAGAAGTGTACTTCAGAGTGTGCACAACTCTGAAGATCAAATGCACTCTGTCTGGTCACCGGACTTTCCCCGACGATGAGTGCCTAATTCCTGGCGGAAAGTCTCTCAGAAGAACGTATCTCTGAAAGACCTCATCCCGTTACCGTCCAGCGCGACGATGATGGTTCAAGGATCTATACTACTTACCCGCAGAGACCAAGTATCGCGCGCCGGACGCCGCGCACCCGCGCACCCCTCAAGAACTTCGTGTACGTTGAAGCATTGGTGCTCCGTACTATGATATTCCGTTCAAGACTTGGGTATTCCACACTATACGACCAAGACTCTGAAAATCAAAGCGATTTCAGACTCTGAAAACCTGGATACCGGACTCGGAGATCAACGAAGATTCAAGACTATACTGAAACCAAGTGAACCCACGTTCAGGTCACGCAATCAAGTGATGACAGACCTGCACATCCCCAGTGATGACGTCTCTACCCATCAGCTCATCGGGATCTGCTGCACTGACTATACTGAAACCAAGTTTAAGTCACGCAATCAAGTGATGACGGACCTGCACATCCCCCGAGATGACGTCTCTACCTGTCAACTCATCAAGGTCGGCTATACTGACTGTATACTGAGACCAAGTCAAGATGCCTGATACATACAAGAACCAAGTGTACCTGAGATTTGAAGACTGAATGCATGAAGAACGCCAAGGACGACAAGAAGAAGAGAGTTACCAGAGATATATGAGAGTTATGAGAAAGATAAAACGATAAACAGAGTTCAATTTGCTTGCTACTGCACAAGTCCGCTTGAGATGTATCTAAGCCACTGCGTCGTGGACGTACGCCGTGTGATCTCCACCAAATTCAGTCCCCTTAGGTGGAGATCAGGTAACGTAGAGACCTGAGAGGACCCGCCTATTCCATATCCTAGTTGGGTCGTTTGGTTTGTCTCTAGCGGTAGCCCATTTCATATTGCTCGTTTGGACAGGCTCTGGAAACTAGACAGTCGTTTCCAGGGTGCAAGGTAGACTGTTATATATAACTGATTGTATTGGTTTATATTTCCCTCTATATTAGAGAGTGGTGCGCGAACGTGACAGGGATACCAGACAGACCAGGTGTCTGGTAACGAGTCCCTAGTTGACCTGGAGTATTAGCCCACCGTTCAAGGGCCCAGAAAGAATAAGAACGGCTGTATATTTGTATATTCCTGAACTCTGTATATTTGTTGGTTTATCTCTGAGAGTCAAGTATCTCGGTTCTGGATTTGTGATATTCAGATACCGGTATCAGACTTTCTCTCTGGTAGTAACCTCTTTCCGACCACCAACTTTCTGGTAACCTACTTGGTTTCCAGAAGCTCCGACTCCCGAACGCTCCTGGAAGGACTTCCTGAATCCCGACACCAGACTCCAAGGGAACACAACTTCTCTTCACTTTGAACTCTAGACTCCGGCGAGGGTCATATTCCCAAGACAACGAACCCACAGGGATACAACAAGGTAACACACGCCCACCTACGTTGTACGACTCTGAAATACTTTCAGTAGTCATATAACCGGGTTCACTATACGCCACCTGCTCCGCGACCAAAGTTTCACCGACTTCGCGACATTGAACCCGCGTGGAACTCTGTTACCCACGCTAGAGACGCATGCTGCGCTCTCAATCTTCGCGGTCTCCTCGACCTTGTGTGGAACTATGTTACCCACACCGGAGGCGCTCTCGGCGCCCTCCCCAGCAGCCTCAGCTGCTTGCGGACCTATGTTACCCGCTTGCGGAACTACGTTACCCGCCTGTGGACCTATGTTACCCACTTGTGGACCTATGTTACCCACACAGGAGACGCCTTTAGCGCTCTCCTCAGCAGTCTCTGCTGCTTGCGGACCTATGTTACCCGCCTGGTCAGTGCCGCCCGGCACTGCCACAGTCGAAGCCCATACGGCGCGACGACTCTCAGCGTTGGGACTTGCCGTCGCGGCAATCTCACACGCTTGGCAATGAGCCTTGGTCTCACGACCGGTTGCGAGGCTCATCACAACATCTTCACTGGAGTCAGTGACTCCCAGTACTTCTTCGGGCGCATAAGCGCCTTGGCGACCATCTCTGGCGCCCCAGTCCCGGACAGAGGTGGGAACATTACTCACCAAAGCTCTGTCGGAGACTGCAGGCCGGCTAGCCCCAATGGCTTTGCCGCGCCAATCGATCCAGGGCTCGTGCTTTTCGAGCCACGGCATGCCCAGGATCAAGTCGTACTTGTCCATGTCTAGGACAAGAAACGACTCCGTGCTGTCAAAGTCTTCAAACTTTACAGCCAGGTCCATACGGACCCCAGGTACGTTAACCACTGTACCATCGGCCAGTCTCACCGAGACCTGGCCCCTACCTTTGCTTTCTCGCAAAGCATCGGCATACTTGTCGCCATTCCGCGCGACCGTCTGGCGTCGAGCAAAGTTCGTCGACGCCCCAGAGTCAATCAGGACTCTAAAGGGATCTCCATATCCCCGTACACTTGCGTGTACCACGAGCAGTCCGCCGCTGCTCTTTCTCGTCTCGAGAGCACCCAGGCTCTCAGGGGCTAAGCCTCCATGGCGTGCGCCGTCCGCACTCCTACCATGGGGACTTAGATCTTCCCCAGTAGGGCGCCCCGCCCCTACTGGTGACCCCAGTTCCCCTGGCTCTTGGGTCGCGGCTTCTGCCACGGGCCCCTCGAGCCCCTAGGTTTGGAAGGGAACTTCCTTTGCCCTCCCGCTGGGCAGGCACGTTGCATGTGCCCGAGCTTCCCACATCCGTAGCAACGGATGGAGCTCTGTACGGCCGTACCCAGTTCCATGGGTACCGGCCCGGTGCTAGCTCCAGCTGCTGGAGCTCCTTGCACTGCGCCTGATGACGCATTGTGGCCTTGCCACACCGACGTAGGAGTACGAGCCTGTCGGTGGCTGTACTCCTCTTGGAGGGCGATTCCTCCATAGTGTTCGCATGCACGCGGAACAACTGTGTGCGGGATGGGCCCACCTTCAGGCCATCCATGAACACTGTCACCTTGATGTGTTCAGGTAGGGGGTTCCCCACCAGAGATGCATCGAGCACTCGCATCTCTTGGATGTATTCGTGCAGCTCACGCTTCCCTTGTTTACAGGCAAGGAAGCGCGAGCGCTGGCGATACTCGTAGTTCGCCGGAAGGAAGGCGGCTCTAAGCTGTTGACACAGCTGAGCCCAGGTTGTGAAACAACCCGGCGTTGTCGCTTCGCGCGTGTACGCCCAGGTCTTCGCCCGACCTCCTAGGTTGGACAGGGCGAAAGCGACCCGAAGTCGCTCGGTCGAGATTAGAGCCGCGTCCATCGCGAGCTCGACCTCTCGGACCCAGAAGTGGAGGTTCTCCCCCTCCTTTCCCTCATAAGGATTAACCTTAAGCCTCAACGGCTTAGGTTGGGCTGGCTTCATCTCAGCCACGGGGGTCTGCAACCCCTGTACGTGGGCGATTAGCCCTCTCTCGTACGTGTCGAACGCCTCTATGCGTTCGACCTGCTCGGCCGGCGTAGCAGCCGCCAAGCTTCGGAGGGCATCTCCTCCAAAGATGCCCACCATCTTCCGGACCGACTCAAACTGAGAGTCGGTCAAATGAGGGAACTCCCCTCTATCCATCCTGGCTTACCTTGTAGGAGCCACAGAGGATTCAGGTAGTCAATCTACCCGCGTAGGTGTGGATTGACTACAAGTGCTACCAAGTGTGACGGGGTCACACGAGCACCTTGCTTGAGGAAGCGTGCTATTAAGAGTATACAAACTCTAAGTGAACGGCAGTTCACTAGTCCCTGGTCTGGGGGGACTTAATAGCCAGTTTAGAGTAGATTTTAGACTGATTTATTTATAGTTAATTAGGTTCATTTGGCCTGTAATACAAACTCCTAATTAACTATACTTTAAGCTAATTATGCATATAAAAGGTAGGTTTAAAACTATTGGTTGGCCCTCAGCCACCGAACCTACGTGGCAGTAGTGTGGCTCACACCACAGTGTGGTCCACACCACTCCATCAGAGTATTAAAACAAATACTCACAGAAGTATATCAACTTCTAAAGGCGGTACCCTTTCTGGGGTACCCCTTTCATGTAACCCCGTTACATCGCATCTATCTTTAAAGAGCTCAAGTTGCTATATACCTCATTGTGTTCAATTCAGAGTAGGTCAAACTCATGTCGTCGTTGATCTTCTAGGATTGAACGAACTGAAATGCACCACCAGGGTATGTTGGTTGCGATAATCTTGATGAAAAACCAGGAAGTGGAATTGGCGTGGCGGAAGTGCCCAGCAGTGTCAGCGGCAAGTGCTACATTATAAGGAATATGTTTCAACACTAGAAAATGTACAACCAACTACACTTCAATTTAAAGCGGAAAGCGGCTCTAGCTGGTGTGATCGTCGTTTAGCAGCTGGAGATTTAAGCGGGCTACCACCGTCAGTTGTAGTGCCTCGATAAGCTCCATTGCTAGTCAAACGCCGATATGCTGGGGTACCACTACCCGCTGCATCGTGGCGTGCTTGAGTAAGGGTGGACTGTCCAGTAGCATTAAGTCTTCCACCAAGTCGTGTAGAATCTTCAGTTGATCCTTCCGGGGCCGTCTCAGGACGAAGCTTTGGTAGCTCTTCACTATGAGACGCAGATATTATACTGGTGCTTGCTGGTATGGACGTGGTCGCACGTCGACCTGCGAGTTCATATTCCAGATTCACCCGCACCTTCTCCGGTTTCGGATCAGCCAGCAATTGGAACCATCCCAGCACCGCATCCGAGCTGCATGTTCGTGGCGGGGCTAAAGTCGAGTTGTGGCCTAATTGCGATGGCTTCTTCGGTGACGGTGGTGTGTTTTGGCCCAAATATTTTCCGTCCGATTTGCCTTGCTGCAAACCTTTTCGACGGCCTGCACTTTCATCATCACTTGCATCTGAATAGGAATCCTCACCTTGGTCTTCATGTAGACCAGAAGACGTTGATCCTAGCGCCAACCCACTGTCAACACGAATCGTTGTCGTTCTGCTGCTTCCCACTTCAATCTCGGGCCACGAAGTCAAATCGGTGATCAACACTTTGGTCCAGTCGGGCGGTGCCCCATGCTGCTCAATCGCTCGATTCGTAGTTCGTAGTAGTGCCACCGACTCGGCTACTGCTGGAGGCGGATTAGCAATTGCATACAAATTTGACGAGACGCTAGCAAGCAAGTCGTGCTGGTGCGTGTCTGCTAAAGCAGCAATGGCGGCTACAATTCCTTCCTGAACCACTTTGTCCACGTACGGTTCATCCCATTCAGCAGCATTCGCCACGGCAGTTGCAGTAGTCGCTGTGGGATCGGAACTGGTAGCTGGAGCTTGGGGTGGAGACTGAACAGCTAGTGCCTGAAGCGCTAATGAACAGACGTGCCGCTTAAAGGGTGTAATAGCTGTTGTACCGAGTCGCAGCAGCACTTTGACAGCATCATTCTTGATCAGCTGCCGCTTACTGCGACGCAATCGTGCCAGATTGTAAAGAGACACCACGACGTTCTCTCGTGTTTGAGAATTGATGCACTGCGACAGAGTCAACACGATAGGCACCAAGGCAGGCTGCGAAGTCAGTCTCTGGTTGCGCACGTCCTCTGCTTTGCTCATAGTGGTAGGCGTGCTATCATTTCCAATTGCACTGCCAACTAAAGCGGGACCCATAGATGTGGGTGGTGATAGCACTTGACGTGACAAATTGCGGATTACCACCATGCAGTGTAGCGCAAATACTTCTCCTCGCACACCTACGAGACCTTTAAAGGGTGACCGAGTATCACCAGGATTCGTCACACACAGTACTGCAAGAACATCCAGGGCTCCATCGCGCAGCATGCCGTCATGACACTGCGGGTGAGTCGATAAACTGCTCAGAGAAGTAACGATGTTCATACAGGCTGCATTCTCTTCTGCTCGTGTGGTCGAACAATCCATTGCTCCTTTCGCAATCGCAACCAGTGCACGAACAATTCCATCCTTCACGAGACGTTCTTCATAGGATAATTCTCCTGCTTTAGTCGGGATACTTGCAGCGTTGAGTTTGGCCAGTGAACAAATCATGTCGGTAGCCACACGCAAAGTTGGTGCTTCATCGGACATTGCTGGACTTGTAAGAAGCGCAGCAAGAGTCGGTAGTCCGTTGCACGCGATGAACTTACGCTGGTTAACCTCTAATGAGAAGAGATTACGCAGCGCAAACACACAAGCACAGTTCGTCTCGACACAGATAGCTGGCGAGCAAGTGGATGGTCCACCCCCAGCAAGGGTAGACCCTTTCATTTTCCCACCCTTCATGGTGTCATTGATAACGCTTACAACAGCTGAGGCGGCATCGTTGGTCATAACCTGCACAGCAACAGCAGATGCACTGAGGTTGGCAAGGGTCTTGGTTGCATATTTCCGTACATCCTTGCTCTCCGATTTGAGCTCAGCCACCATAATTCCTATGACATTGCTTTCGTCGTGAACTAGAATTTCCGCAACGCGGGGGTCTGCAGCGCACGACAAGTTGTACAGCACATTGGCAACGTACAGCTTCATCTCTGGGTCGCGAACTTTTGCTAGATTCTTTAGGACTGTCAGTACACCCTCTTGGAGCATTTGCAGCTCGACATGTTTTGTAACACCCGCAACTTCTTCGGCACACTTGTCTTTATCAACGTCACCGACAGAGGTACCACTACTGAGGGTGCAGGAAGCACTTGAAAGATTGCTGAAAATTCCGATCACGAGCTTCTTCATTGTTTTGTTCAAATCGGCTTGGTACATTTTAGCCAGTATCCGCACAAGCTCCATCTCCAGTAGCTGTGGCGTCTTCTTAGGATCGAGTGAAATATTGTACAATGCTCGTAGTGCTAAATCACGAATAGAGTCACTTTCAAGACGAGCAAGCTTTAACAGAGCATAGAGTACACCATCCCTCACGAGTTGGTCACGCGCATCTTCATGAGTCAACAGGTTAAACAGAGCCTTGGCACAGATACTCTTCGTCTGAGGACTATTCACTCGCAGTAGCGTAATAACGACAAAGTCGTCGACGGTTGCGTCGCGCCATATTCGTGCGAGGGCTTTACCTTTACCAGACACAGGCTTCTCAGCAGCCAAGTTGCACAGAGCAATTGCAGCACAAACTTGAGCCTCATGAATACCTGTGCGCATAACCATGTTCAGAGCGGGTGGGATATCAGCATGCTCTGCCAATATCCTTGGGCCTTGCGGCACAGCAACAGCCACTTTGGCGATCGTAAGTGCCGTTCGCCGTGCAGTTCGCTGTTGAAGAGCAACTGTAGACTTTGATAACCTTGAATTTTTGGACGCTGATTGAGTTGCCAATAGCAACAAACACGAAAAGAATGCGGGTGCGTCCACTGGACCTGAACTAGTCACAGAGCCTCCACTACAGAGTATATGCATCTTGAAGAGAATTTGCGACGCAGCGTACTGAGCCTTGACGATACTTCGGTCAGTAAGAGCATCGCGTGGTCGCTGGTCCGCAGCCGAGACAATCAAGAAGTGTTGAATAGCTTCAAGGACACCGTCGTCGAGAAGTGAACGTCGCCTGGGTTCGTGAGACGCAAGATGGGATAACGTTGCTAAGCAGTCTACCCACAGTGCATATATCGTAGCCGGTAGTTCAACGGAGCTTGATTTATGCAAGACGCGCACGAGTAGACCCACTGCACCCTCGTAATAGAGCAATTCGTGATTCACTGCTCGCGATGATAAGTGGTGCAAGAAGCTAATGCAGACTCCACAGAGTTCAGCATTAGCCAGGTTTCTTGATGCAAACACCAGAATTGTCGGAATGGCACCAACTTGGTCACTCGTTTCCTTCCCACTGAAACGCTTCTGAGTTGTCTCCGCTAGGCGAGTTTTCATCCCTGGGTCCTTAGCTAGTCCCAACATGGCGTAAACGCATGCCTTTTGGATCTCCTTGCTGCTGTGGCTAGCGCCAGGCGTGGATATTTCTTCATTTCGGATGAGATCGAGGAATGCAGGAACGACACCTGCATCAACTAATGCCTGGAAGTTGGCAGGATGAAGAAGCAGGTTGCTCAGAGCGGTCACACAGTCCAACTTGAGTAACAAAGCAGCACTCCGCTTATCTTCTTGGTTATTTACGAAGTCTTCATTTTGGCGCTGATCTTGATTGCCAACCGAAAGTAATGGATCTGGAGCGTGCAATAGCCCAAGAAAAATTGGAACTGCTCCGTCTTGGACAAGAGTCGGGCGGCAACGATCATCTAAAGCCAAATTTGCGAGAGCCACAACCACAAACTTCTCTGTTTCAGGATCAATACTCTGACTCAATGAAGCAACGTGGTCTTCATCATCGCTATAATCGTCCTCGTTTTCATCATGTCCATCTCGCCGGAGAATATGCAATAGCTTCGGAATGAAGCCGGCATTGCGTACACGAACTTGCAGTTTTGGGTTGCAGCAGAGTATTGCAATGGTGTTAACGCAGTTCTTGCGGATTGTGCAAAGGAGAGATGTCATAATTGCCTCTCCTTCAGTGCTATCTGCATCGGTCTTAGCAGCATTTTGCAACTGCAGCTCTTCTCCGACTTTAGCGAGGATATCCGACAATATGACCATTGCGTTGTTAGTCTTCGTCAATGCATCTTGGTTAGTCTTTACAGCAGCCAAATTACAAAGTGTACATGTTATCGTCTCCAAGAGGGTCAACTGGAGCGGCTTCATCGCCACTGCTGTCAACACTTCTAAAGCGGCTATCGCTCCTTCATCCACAACGACTCCACGAGTTGTCGGAAGAATAGAGAGGTTCAGCAGCGCTTGAGCACAAAATTTTCGTGTAGCAGTATCTCCATGTTTAACCAACACGACAATAGTGTTCAACAGGGCGTCGCACGTGACAGCGCGAGGAACACCTGACAAGTTGACGAGCGCTAACACACAGAACAACTTTACGTCATTTGGTGCAGCCAGGGGCGACACCATAGTTGTGGTCACTGTCGCCATGATTTGGGAAAGCGCAGGCACGACACCTTCATGCACCATGGCGAAGTGATGCGTCTCATCAATAGTGAAGCGCAGTAGTGCACGAGCGCACAAAGCTTTGACTGTCGGGTGCGGAGTATGGACAAGATCTAGCAGCGCTGGAATGACACTTTCGTCCATCATTTTTGCGTACAGATCCTTAGTGGCTTGTGGAGGTGCCATAGCCAATAATGTAGATGAAGATGACTGAGTGAGTGTCTTCTTAACCGGCGTAGGTAAAGGTGAGAGTGCGACAGGAACGAAATGAGTGAGGTTCAGGATCGCTGCAGCAGCATACAGACGAATAGCAGGATCATCCTGCTTGAGCACACTAGATATTGTGGCTAGTGCACCCTCACGAAGTAGCTGGGCCTCGTAGCCTTTGTGGCACGAGATGCTATACAGACCCTCAGCAGACTTGAATTTCATGTCCTTCGTCAGAAGTGTGGCGTTCATGGTGCCAGAAACTATGGGGGTCAGCAACACCGACGGCATCTGGTTCATTGCTCTCTCAGCTTCTTTATCAGTGGCTGGTGTGGCACTACCACCCTTGTGCTTGCTGCTCACTTCAGAAGACCCAAGAAGTAAATGGTCTAGTGTAGTTGGTGCCGATGCTGATGTCGTCAGGAGGTCTTGACAGGGGTTGTGACTTTCAGATTGGAAGCGAGACCTGTCGATTCGAGACAAATAGATAAGCCCCTCATCGTAGTCACCACGTTGGTAGAACAAATCTCCACCGAAATTTTTCTTCTTAGCAACTACCACAGCTTGCTCTCGGTCATTGTCGCTGTTCTGGTCGTCTTCAACACCTGAATGATTACCACCACCACCAAAGAACGTTGTGAAGTCTCGAAGTTTGCCAGGATTTCCGTCATCTGACCCACACAATGTCTTACTACGATATTTGTCTTGTGCTTCCTGCCGACGTTTCTTGTTTGCCGCCTCGCTTTTAATGTGCTGTAGCAGAGCACGGACAAGGTCGTCTTTATCCGGGTGATCGCGCCAAAACCCACGCTGCCGATGAAGCTTCCAGTGTTTCACGAGTTCTTTTAGTTCCTCCAGACGAATGGGTGAGTTGTGTGGATCTCGGTTGCGCGGAAAGAGGTTGTACTTGATGAGGTAGACTCTCAAACCGTCGATTTCCTGGTCACGCCGCAACGCCGCGAGTCGCTGCTCCATATTCACGGCGCATTTTGGTGGATTAATTGTCATGATGTTGTTGAGCACGTAGAACTCAAGATGGTGAGCGGCGTTCGCGGCACCTATTTCTGCCAAGACGCAACTAAGCAAGAAGCTCCTTGGCAGTTGCACCTTTTGGTGACAAAAATGGAGAGCTCACGAATTGTGATTCGATGGAGACCTCCTTGCCAGTTAGAAAACTCAAGATATTCCTCACGATACGTACCGCTTTCCAGACCAATCCATGAACACATCGGTAGACACAAGTGTCAGTAGCAAAACAGGATTGGCGAATTTTTCACGCTGCCTTGCATTTATGGGGCTAATTACAACTGCCAGATCCCAACCGCTCAAGCTTGTTGCTGCTGCTGTTTCTTTTTGCGAGGCTTAGGCGATGGCGTTAGGTCCACAACGTAGAAGAGTTTTTCGGACATGTGATATGACCGTTTGTCGCCATCATCGTACGACACGAAGTGCTCGTACGTGTCCTCATTAAATTGTTGTACAGTGCCTTCATACCACTTGTCCTTGGCCCACTTTACGCGAACTCGTTTGCCGACAAGTCGCTGTGGGTTGTCGTCACTGTCGTAGAAGGTCTCCACAACAGCATCTGGATCTAAGATACTACGAATACGTGGCAGCAATTTTGTAATGGAGCGGTCAATTGCCTTGATGAGCCCTGAACTCGTTACACTCACGTTCACCCACGACGATGTGCTATTCGGCTTCACGAGGACGGTCTTTCGCTGTTGCAGATACCCCTCAGCACCACGGTGAGCCATTAGCCACTTCTCCATCCATATGCAACTCTGGTGGTTATCCCGTAGCCATTGTGTCACACCACTATGACGTTTAGCGAGCCGAGCAAGCATGTCAAGTGAAGTTTCGGTAGCCTTATAGTATCTCTGCTGCGATGCCATCACAGCAACCAGCTTTGTGAGACCATCCGTGAGACGCTCGACAGCGAGTGAGTCCCGGATCTTGAGAAGCGAGTTTAGCGTACGGAAGTATGGTTTGACATCGTGGTGGTCCTCCACTTCGATACCATGCATGATTTTTTCCACAAATGCCGCAGTGACACGTCGACTTTCCCAGCATAAATGACTTATAATCTGCTCCAAAGGTTTTGTCTCTTTGGTGTAGTGATTTGCCCGTTGAGTCAGAAGTGTAATGAAGCGTTCATTGAGGAGCACGTCATGGTCTGCAGGCGTAAGATCCACATGCTCTTGCGCCATGTTAGACGGAAGGATCAGCGGATGCTCGGCATCCGACGCAACATCCATTGCAGGAGGTAAGCTGCAGCGAACAAGCACAGACAACAGCTTCAAGATTGTGACGCTGAGGTCAATGCGCTTCAAAATTTGCTTTGACTTGTGTTTTTTCAGCTGCAACTGTAGCAACGGCTGCGTACCTCCTAGACCCGTAAGTAGAGACACGATCGCACCAACAACACTGTTCACCACAAGAAAAGACCCTTCGTTGCGTCCTGTTTGTACAAAGTCGTACATCGTGAGGAAGTACTGGCGATGCTGGTGGACAGGAACTGAAAGCAACGCTGGCATCAGCTGTATAAGGAAGAACATGAACTCAAACGACGCGGGCAACCCCTTCTTTCCATCCCCGCGAGTGCTTTCCACTTCTTCATCCGCCTCTTCCTCAAATTCAGTATTTGACGTTGTTACGATCGCCTCAGAGAGCACGTTCGCCATCAACTCGCGAACTTCACGATGTTCGTTAAACACAAGTAACTCCAGAAGAAGCGACTCGTTCGCTTCCATGGTCGATAGGAACCAACGACAGCCACCGATGTCAGAATGGTAAAGGGATTGGAGAATGAGACGCCATTCCAATACCTTGGTCACATCACCACCTTGCCAAAGAGTACCGAAAACGAACTTAGTTGCCACTTGTAAGGCCTCAAATTGAGCGTCAACGGGTTCAAAGCGCGGCATAACGGCCATATTCTTCGCGTTTTCAAGTCCCACGAGACAAGATCGCAAGAGATTGTACGTGAACTTCAGACACCGCGTGTCGTACAGGTACCTTTTCCGCCAGAATAAGCGGTTCTCCATTGCAATGAGCTTGCGAATTGGCTCCGGTGCAATCACCTGGGCCACAGTGTGCAAGTATGCTATCCTGGCAGATGCTCGTCGCTTTAGCCTTGAGCAGAACGCTGCCACAAGCACAGCGCTAGAGAAGCTTATACAGGAAGCGTCTTCATCGCCGATGATACACAGTTCAGGAGACACTCGAGCGTAGAACAGCATGAAACTACTGCGATTCTTCATTTTCGCTGGTAGCGGAGAGCCTTCTTCTGACGATGATGGTAGGGACCCGCTTGCTAAATTATGAGCACGTGTTAATTCCTCACCACCGAAACACTCCTCTGGGATTTGAGCCGGATCAAATGGGGATACCAAAGTGTCGTTAAACTCGTACCATTGATCTTTGTCTCGTGGCACTTGCTGATCTCGTAAGAATGAATAGTAGTGCCCTGAATGGGCTGTACCAAGGTGGACTACGGTTCCCACAAGCTTGTACTGAGAGTACTCGGGGGCTGTAGTTCTTCCATCGTCACCGGTCTCCGAGGACGTACTCAGCCGGACATCGTGATTGATAGTCCCATCATCTGCCGTTGATGTTGATCTCTTCCTTTTCTCTTGCTGACCTTCCTTGGTGTATGGGTACATATCCAATTCAGTAGGGAATTCGAAGCGATCATGAAGCTTGATTTGCTGCATCTTCTCGAAGTCGAATTCAAAACGCTTTAGGTGAATGATCAAGTAAGCAGGAAGCTTCGAAATTGAAATACGTTTGTGCGTTTCCAGTGTCACCTTTTCTTCGCTGTCGTCGTCATTGCCGGTATCGTTTCCAGTTTTCGAGTTACTTCCCTTTTCCCACGTGTAGCTTACCTTTTCACCTTCCACCCATCCATCGAGCGACTCCTTCAGATTTTTTCGGTCGCGAACAGGTACGGAAATAAAGTGAAAAGGCTCGAACCTCTCACTGTAGCGATCACCTTCAGCAACAAGCTCATTACTAAACTCGCCACCAAAGAACGTGTTCAGGATATTTTCATCACTGGTATAGTTATCACCACCCCCTGCACTAATGCCGTTCATTTCCGACTCGATTTGCTGGAAAAAAGACGTGAGGAACTCGCTGGCATCCTGCTGGACATTCACGTCCACAGTTTCACCGTCCCACGTCTTCATTGCACGGGTAAATGGGCGTGGGTTGTAGTAGGGCTTGGCACTTCCCTCTAGGTGAGCAAACAATGACTGAAGCTCATACGTAAGACTCTTCACTTCAGATGTGTCGTTGCCATTTACGCTTGATTGAAGCCGCAAAACTTGTCGACGGAAACGCGGCATCATGAAGAAACTTTGGACCGTAGAGTTTAGATAACATGTACACCCTAGGTTCTTAAGACCCACGTACTTTCCTCGCTGAAGCAACTGATCTTTCGCCGATTTTGAACTCTTTCTTTTGGAAGTCGAAGCTGTCGATATTGCAACTGAAGGTTCAGGAGGGCGTTCAAGGGTGTGTTGATTTGCCATTTGTTTTAGTAAAAAGCGCAGTCCATCAGTGTTATCAATTGATAGCTCCGTAAGGAGATCGAACGCAACTTTTCGGCACGAGTCGCTCCGGCATTTTGGTTGCTGGAGATAATACTGTGACGAAGAAGATGGTTGTTTGTCACCATCACCTTTGCTTCCACTGTGGATGTCTCCATCCGTGTGTTTGACTGGAGTAGCAAAAAGACACTCGTGGAAAAGTTCATTGATGATCCCTTCATCACTATGAAGGGTAGGCGCGATAACCTCGCGCAAGCTTCGTCCATCACATGGCACATCAAGAATACCATCCGCTAGTACCGCTGGGATCCGCTTGATGATAGCAAGCAACGTGGATAGTTGTCCTTCTAGAAGTATGTCAGGGGCAGACGGGAGAACTTGGTTTCCAGGTGTTGGCCCTACCGGTCCCCAGCGTTTACTCCCTCTTCTAGAAGTGTGTGACACCGGGACAGCTGGAACATCCAGCGTATCATCTTTAATCTCGAAGGCCTTGATCCGACGACACAAAATTTGGCAAGACGGAAGTATAGCGAACTTCGTTAAGTCTTCTGCGCTCGTGACAAGTAACGTGAACACATTATAGTATTCTACGTCACTCACTGGTCCTGAATACTCACCTAACAATTGCAAGAAATAATTGCAGCATGCGATGCGGTCTTCTTGAAGATTGTTTCTCGTTGTAGACAGAGAAGCAATTGCATTAGCAGCTTCCAGCCGAACTGGTTTAAAGCAACTCTCAACGAGACAACGCAAAATGATCTCACCATGACCTGAGTAACTATCCAGTAGCACAAGCGCACCTTGATTTGCCACAAGAGCACATGTAGCAAGACACGATAGCAGTCGGGTCATTAAGTACGCATCACTAGGAATATCGTCGATATTATCCGGGTCAAAAACTTGTGGACGGGCGTACACTGTTAGAGAAAGAGGCTGAGTCAAGTTTAACCCATTCTCTGTGATCTCCATAGGTTGCTGCTTTAGTGACACGGTTGCCTGGTTTACCAGACTGGTCGACGCTTCATCTTTGGATGCTTCGTCGATACGTTGAAGACTGCTTAGCGTTTCTAGCAGCTGATGAATCAATTGTTGAGAATTTCCATGTAGTGTTTCTCCATTTTCTTCGGCCAGTTTGGATTCCACAATCACGAAATGACGAAGTAATTTGAGAAGCTTTGATAAGCACATCACGGAAAGTGTTCCTTGAGCAAGCAGATGACGAGGACTTGACAACAGCACAAACTTTTCAAGTTGCGTCCGACCACCAAGTTTTATAAAAGATGCACTCCACATATTTACTGTTCCAATCAAGCTGTCAATCCCACCCACACTCGCAGTATCTGTATCCACCCGATTATCACCGTCTTCATCATCGCCATCATCATCGTCATTACGTCTACCACCACACAACGCAAATTTTTCCACTAACTCCAGTTGATACAAAAGCTTTGGAGGGCACTTGGAATCCAGAAGCGCATCCCACTCGAACGAGCCCAGGGCTTTACGGATGGACCCATCGATAGCTAGCACACTGTTCAATGTACGCATGTGTTTTTCCATCTCCTCGTCCGTTGTGAGCAACTTCAATACCTTCCAAGCTTCTTCAGCAATTCCACCACTGTAAGACAGCAAGTTAAACAAAAGTGCTACCCAGGTATAGTTTCCTGATATTTCCGTCTTGATCGCGTGCCAATCACTCTCTGGACTGCTGTTGTTCCCGGTCCCGCCTACACCCGCAGCGGCCGCAGCGGCAACCCCAGCTGCTCCATGAAAGTCTAGGATGCTACGATTAGTGTGGCCACTCGTATCACTTTCCACTTTCGACAATAGAATCGCCTCAACATAACTGGCATGCTTGGGGGTCCTATAAGAAGAATGTGGAGCTGTTTGCGCCAATAATGCTCGTCCTGAAGTCGTGCGTGAGGATCCAAGAGATGAATTGAAAACACGCGCCTTCTCCAGCGTAAATTTTCCGTGCCCTTGTGCAGTTAATTTCGTCTTCGCCGAATTCACGATGCGAACCCGATCAGCTGGGTGACCCGTGTCCTTGGCAACCCGATCGCGCAACTCTGATACAAGCGAAGTTCGCCTCAAGTGATACCGAAATGGTGCTGCAACTCGACCACCTTGTGTTCGAACGTACACTGTTAGCTCCTCTGGACCATCGAAGGACCCTCCCACACTAACACCGGACTGCGTCTGAACAACGGATTGATGGAGAAAAGTACTAAGCAATACTAACAGACGGCGCACTTCTCGCATAGTTGAAGCATCAATCGAGCTCTTTAGCTTTTCCTTTAGCCTCCAAAGACACCTTTCCACGAAGTCTGACCACACTTCGCGCCGAACGAGCTTTGAACCGACGTGAAGGTGGAGATAAATGAGGTAATTGGTCGCTTGTTGACTTACAACGTCATTCTCGGCGCGTAAAGCCACATCATACAATGTCTCAAGGCCTTGCAAATCCATCGCTTCTACAAGAAAAAGCCCAGCATCTTCCTTGCTATCCGGCACACTCCGCGATGTGGTACTACCCACAACAGCAGTAGAAGAAATACGTCTTGTACTCGTATTGACAAACCGAAACAATCGCTCCAGAACCCAAAACGACTCCTTATTCATCGTTTGCATATCCAAACTGATCTGGGAGGTGGTTCTGATTTGATTAGTCGACGATTTTGGGCTAATCAGAGACTGAAATATTTCACCCACTACGGCCTCAGAAAAGCCCGTGTGGCCAGAATACGCTCGATGGACGAAATTGTTGGGATCAGGGATGACTGTAGTAAACCAAGCAAAAAACACCTGCTGTTCTTCCTTGGTGCTCTCAGGACCGTTAAAACAACTCCACAACTGGCATACAGCTTCAAAAGGCAGCTTTAGGTCAGATTTCGTGACGATATACCCAAGGAATGACAATCGCTTGTTGATGGCAATGAGATGTCCAAGTTGTGATCGGCTGCTGGAATCGGATTGTGCAACGTATTTTTTAATTGCCTCGACGACGACAGAAACAATGTTGTGTGCGTTGTTCAACTCTTTCAGTAGCTCGCTGGCCGTCGTCGGAGGAGAATTCGCTCTCGTCAACGAAACAGTCAATGATGATGAACTTCCACCGTAACCATCCACAATCCGCTGGATCAAACTCATAGACGTCTCCACCAGCATTCCAGATTTGATATTCTCTGCACATTTGCGTAGATAGTCACTTAGTAGCTGTTGCTGCTCTTTTCCCGCCGTGAACGATGATGAACCGGCAGAAATCCACAACTTTTGCACGTAATTCAATGAGTCCGCTAGGGCTGCCTCAACTTCGGCTCGCATAGATCCACGGAGTCCTAATGATTCACCCTCGTTTGGCGCTTCAGTTTGAAGAATTGCATTCCAATATAAAGTGCAGCATAGGTTTACCACCTTATTCAATACCTCCATATCTTTTTGAGCACTTGGGCTGAGTTTGTTTCGTGACCCAGACGCAGCGCTTACAAGTGACGTGAGCGACATTTTAAAACCACCTGTCTCACCATCAACTACGAGCTTGGATGCAATCATGATAACACGCTTGATGAAATTTATGACGAGTTCGTCATAGTCACTCAAAGGAACTTGTGTCAGCAACATCACTACAACATCCACTAAATCAGCTGAAAGCACACCACACAGAGAGATCAAAATTTCGAAGACCGTCTTTCTGCCTGAGCGAAGTTGGCTAAGCGCTGTTTTCCACATCAATACGATGTGTTGCTCCGTCAAAAGACCGTGAGTCGCTACAAATCCAAATATCTTTTTGGAGCGTTTAAGGATTTCCAAGTGAGTACCTTCTTGAAGAGAGTACTTCGCGCAGCTCTCTCGATCACCCAGTATTACCTCAAGAATATCTGAAGCCGTTAACCACTCCACAATGTACTTTGAACGCAGCCATTTCGTTACGGGCTGTTCAGCGGTAGTTGAGGACAGTGGATCACTTGAAGTACTTAAGGACGACGTAGTACTGACGGATGATGAAGTACGCCTCAAACTCAAGCTTGCCTTCCTCTGAAGAGTATCTTTTCGTTGTGCCATCGAGATCAAGTCGTTAATGCGGGAAATACCGAGGAGACGTTGCGATAAATACGGACAGCATATAAACTTTTTTGACAGATCCAAATGAAAAATCTCAATCGCCTCAGCAAATTCCACATCACACAACATAGCGGAAGTATCTGTGACGGTTGATTCGTCGATATCAGATTCCGTGTTGCGCCCTCCAAGCAATAGCCCGTCCCGGCATAATAAATCCAAAACTCCCACAATATGATCAATGAGTCCATCGTCGTCCTTGAGCTCCTCCCCACTCATACGCCTCAACCGTGAGAAAGTAGCATTCAGAAACTCGCGAAAAAAATCTTCAGTTTGAACCTCAGTTGTCGAACGACGCCGAGTCGAGGACGAGGTGCGGCGCCGCTTCTGTTGCGTGAGGCAAGGCTTTGCTTCGTTGAGGATCGTGCAGTACAGTAGTACTTCCGTCAATGTAATATTTGTGTCCGCAAGGCGCTGAAGGATCAGACGAAAGCCTCCGGCTTGAACGAACAGGTCGACATTGTCAATGAAATAAAACGATCGGCATGGGTGGCGAGTCGGGATCGCAGCTAAAGCATCTGGGCTCACCAGGTACGACGTATACACCAGGCGTTGATACTTTGTCGCTGTATAGCTTCCAGGGTACTTGATGTAGAAGAACATGCACGAGCTGTGACCGTTGAGAATCATTCGTAACAACGACAGCATATACATCATCACACTTTCCGCATCATTGCCGAGCATACAGGCCACGACGTTCTTCAGTACATGTTGATGAAACGAGTTCATCTCATCAGCTAGATCACTCGAAAGAAACGTACACAGCAGCGATCTCTCGATAAACGGGATGAGCAATCTCGGCAAATACGATCTCTGTTTTTCGCGGTCGTAGAAGTACTTGTCAAACTGTTCTCGAGCCTGTTGCAAGTCCTTCATATTAGCGTTCCACATACTCCCCTGCTTTCTTGGGAACGGATATGCCGGAGACATATAGACATTTGTATGAGATCCCAGCTTTGCCACTCGATTGCGGCATGTTGTCCGCGATAAAAATTCATCTCGTCCCTTTTTCCACATCGGAATATGCACACGAATCTCCGATGCCGAGTGTTGCAAGATCTGCGCTACACTCCACTTGTTGGACGACATGTCCTTAACATCGATCCAATTGCCTGCTTTCTGGTTCAAAATGGACCATTTCGACCCCGTCAAGTCTTCACTTGTCAGTCTCCGAAAACATAAATACGTCCGTAGCTCCTCTGTCATCAGCAATAATGTTAGTCCCCATAGAAATAGACTCTAGTAAGCATTTCGTACTGCCGTCATCAGCGCTGATCAGCGGCTCTTCCAGGCTCTCGAAGCCTTCAGGAACGTCCTTCAGGTCCCTCACCACTCGAATCTCCTTGAGCGGCATCACCTGCTTTGCTTGAGCCGACGGGGACGTCGGGGGACGGAACTGCGAGGCTTGGAACCAAAGAAAGCGTCCCTTCTGGCGGTCCACCGACTTGTCCAACTTGGTCCACGCAGTGTCCTCCGTTGGCGGCTCTTCGTCTCCGAGACGTAGCTGGGTGATGGCCAATGGAACAGAATCAGATGTTGCAGTAGGTGAGGGCTTCTGATTCCGAGTCGGCGACTCAGACGAGAGCTTGTACCAGAGATACGTGTGAGGCGACACCTCGGCCGCTGCGCCCTCGGCGGTCGTGACGCGGTGGAAGCCGCCGCCTGCTGCTAGCGCGTTGCCATACGTCACCTCCAGCCCCGCCACGAACTCGTAGTGCATGGCCTCCTCAGATTCTCCTCCCGGCCAAGCGGAATCAGACGCGCTCAATGCGGAATTCCCTTGCAAGTTCAATCTTGAGGGGAGATCGCTTTACAAAACGCCAATTTGGAATAGTGAAAAAAGCTGATTGGTAGATATGGAAATACGAGGTGCTGATTGGCTGATATGGAAGGACGAAATAACCAGGTTAAATAAAGTTGAAGTGGTTGCACTTGTATTCATTTTATTACTACTGAAGTATTGTGTTTTCTTTCTAGCATCTACTTTAGTTCCAAAGCGGTAGGATTGACTGTGCACCGCAGAACCAGCGATCACATTTGTAGAAAGACTCACGGTCGAATCGTTTCTGGCATTCGTACTCGTTTGGTAGTGCTTTTGATGGGCATGGACTCTTGAGATGTAGTGCTGGTGGATTCTGGTACACGGCCTCACCCTCCATCATGAATAGGTCCAGCGCCTTCACGCGGTTGGTCACCAAGTGCTGATCCCGAACGAGTTCCATTCCGGCGAGACGGATCCGATCGATCTCTGGCCAATTGCGAGGGTCGTTCGCCCACCAGATAATCTCCTCGGGGTTCTGTCGATCAAAGCCCACATAGTGCTCGCCCTCGTTCATCCCCAGTGCGGCGAGTAGCGGCGATACATCACGGTTCACCGCCAGCAACGCCCCCGTCGAAGGGATCTCGAAAATCTTGGCGATAACGTATTGGAAAATCAGCGTCGTCGTGATAGCTGTACGGTACGATCGCAGGTAGGACGCGTAGATGGTGGACTGGTTGTCTGCGACGTAATAGCCAGAATGCTGATAAATGTCCATGATGTCTCTGTGGTCTTGCTGGTACATACCCAGCCAGTGACGCAGCGGGTACCAATTGGACCCGAGCTTGCCCGACAGAATAATTTTGTTGATCGGGTACTCGTTGAACGAGGCGTTCACAAAGTCCGGACCCGACGAATGCGGCAGCCAGACCGTCAATGGCAAGTCGCGCTCGTTCACCAAGTCAGTAATCTTGGCAAAGTAGTCGTCCATGAAGTACGTGTAAGTACCCACCATAACATCCACCTTTGTCAGAATCTCATCACGCAAGACGATGGGATTGAACTGGTCGTAGTAGTGCAAGTCATCATTCCACACAGCAATGATCGTACCCAGTGCACGCAACTCATGAAAGTACTTACTGTACTCTTGTAGAAGTGCCATGGGATAGTAGAACGAGTTCAAACAGAAGAGCAAGACACTGGGAGCTCGTTTCTTATCCATGTTGTAAATCACCTTCATCGGGTCCTTGGACGTATCGAGTTCTTCCCATCCATGATCAGCCTTAAGTTCATTAAAGAGCGACAAGAACGAGCGCAGCACGTAACCTTTCCAATGAGACGTGCATCCCACTAGAAACTTCCGTCCATTGGTGTGTTTCCTGCGTTCAGCCACCCACGCCTTCACTTCTCTCGGGTTGGACGCCGAAGCCGGGAACAGTTTCCCATGGGGTCTCCCCGTCGTGTCCCTCAGTGCCTGCATGTCGACGTCCATCTCGTGATAGAAGCCCAACTGTCCATTATGTCCGCGCTGTGGCACAAAGTATCCGTTGAACCTCAAGCGGCCCGCCACTTCCAGCGCCAACAGCGTCGACGAACCGAGCACCAGCAGCGCCAATGCAGCCAATAGCAACACACACTTGCCCATGGAACGCGGGCCTCCAGGTGTCAGCAGTAGTCGCAGTCTTTTGAGCCAATCCAAGACGTTGCCTCGCCTCCGTCGCTTGTCATTGTCATCATCGTCGTCACGTTCGTCTCTGTGCCGTGAGGAGACCACTGGCAACAGCATCTTGCTACTGCCGTTGTTGCCCCCCGTGAGACGCACCTCCAGCATCTCCTCCAGCTCCTCACGTGGGTCCGTATCGGACGAACGGGAGCCACCACTACCTACACGCTCGCGCATCTTGCCCTGTAGCTAAATGGCGTCATGCGTTACACTCATTCGTCAAAACAACGTCTTTGTAGATTATTTCAGCCAATCCAACTTCGTATGAAGCAATGATTGGTCAAAATCATTCTAAATTCCACATTTTAACCAGTCATTGCGGCGTGCGTTATAACGTACAATCTGATGCCGTTGCAGACGCTGACACAGGAGCTGGCGCGGCAGATCGCGGCCGACTACCCGACGCTGCAGAGCCTCAACCTGTCGCGCAATGCGCTCAATGGTGTGCGCCACCTGAAGCTGCTGCCGCGCTCGCTGACGCAGCTGGATCTGGGCTCGAATCGCCTGTCGTTGCTGCCTGACGAGCTGGGGACGTGGCTCCCGGAGCTTCGACTGCTACGCCTGCGCGCCAACGCGCTCGAGTCGCTGCGACCGCTGGTTGGCTGTAAACAGCTGCAGACGCTGGACGTTGGAGCCAACCGCGTGGCTCTTGTAAGCGAGCTGCGCTTCCTACAGCCGCTGACACAGCTCCGTCACCTGGCGCTGGACGAGAATCCGCTGGCTGACGCACCCACGTACCGCCGCGAGGTGCTGGGCCTGCTGCCACAATTGCAGTCACTGGATGGACAGGAATTCACGGCCGCGGAGAGGTTGTACGCCAAGTTGCAGCTCAAGACGCAGCTTGGTGGTGGAGATACAGAGGCATCGCCAGCCCCATCTCCGAGACTGTTGACACCAGACAGTTTTCGATCACAACGGAATAGTGAACAGGAAGTGGCTACGACGTTGAGAGTGGAAGTGAATGGGGAGATGAGGACGGAACGTGATTTGGACGACACGAGTTGGGAGGAAGGCAGGAATCACAGGCTCGAGTTTCACGAATCAGATGGAGTGGCAAGGCTGCCGTCACCGTTAGTGTTAACATCAACTACTACACTCCCTGCAGGCACTTCACAAAAGCCATCAGAGTCGGAAAGAGCACAAGCTTTTCAACAAACAAAAAAATCGGATCGTCGCAGCAACTGTTATCACCGGCAAAACTACAAAGCTTCAGTCATCACTCCACAGAGTGGCCGTGATAATTTCCAGACTGTTGTTACCAGAACACGTGAAGATCGCATTGTAGCTGCTTCAGATACAGGGACGAGGGAGATGCTGCTGAAAAGCCGCGTGGAGGCGCTCGAGGCCATATTGGCAGTGCACGACAAAACTGTGAAGCACACACTAACGCGCTTTGGTGAGCAAAACGGAGGCTCCGGGTTGAGTGTAGCAGGTAAAAACGGTAGTAATGTTGCGCCAACAGTAGAAGCTGCTGCGGCTGTTTACACTCGGTTACTAGCTGCTTGGCGTGAAAAGTGTGGTGCACTCATGGTTCAAGCGCAATCGAACGGGCTTGCGAACGAGACCCTCATTCGTGAATACCAACAGCAAGTAACAAAGATTTGTGAAGACCTTGCACGATGTGAAGAAAAGTTAGAAATGTGGCAGCAGCGTGCAGCAGATTTTGAAGCTCAACGTGATTTGGAGGTGGTGACTACGCGCCAAGCTGAAAATCAGCGAGCACAGGCCAGCGCGAAGGCAGTACAGGCCGTGCGAGGTTTGGCTCTGGAGCGTGAAAAGCTCCAACGTTTTGCTGAGACTGTGGTTCGATTCACTGGTGGTGTTGTTCGTGACAAACTGGAACAGCTACAAAGCGGATCTGCGAGGCTGGAAGCACTAGAGCGACGGTTGTTCCTGGCAAAGGAACGAGTCGAGGTGGCAGCTACCCTTGTAGCACATCGAGAGACGAGGTTGCGGAACAGTGAGGCTGCGCTGGAGGCTGAACGGAGAGTATGGGTACATCGGCTAGAGCAGATAAGCAGCATGAAACCACAGGATCAGGAGATGAAAAGCGAGAACAATGGCGATGTTTCTAACGCAGTAGTGCGGCCACCAGCAGATGGTAAACTATTAAGACCCGTGACAGAGGCAGCGCTACGTGCCCTGTTTCATCGTCTCGACTCTTATGACACTGGCTTGGTTCGGTCGCAAGTACTGCTTCAAGCACTACGCCAAGGAGATCCAGGTGTGCTCAGTGCTATTGGGGGCCCCAAGAAGCTATCGAAGCTCGTATCTCATGTTGAAGCTTCTATCAGCAAGCTAACACTTGCTGGTCGTCCAACAAAAACGCTCACATGGGGTGAATTTCTGCTGTTTTTCATTCCAGAGAGTTCTGTGTCACTAGCAGCATCATTACAAGGTCTTGACGACTCTGAGAACGGGACTATGGTAACACTTGAAAAGTCGATCGGCGCTTGCTCGCTCTGTGCGGCAGTCAAGAGTAATGGTTTGCCAAAGTGGCCGTTTGCTTCGCCCTATTCAACTGAACCAGCAAACGACACCGACGGTGATGTAAAATCGGTCAAGAAACGCAAAGAGCGAAAGACGCTCGAAACGCTGAGTCACGCAGAGCTTGTGCAACAAAATGCTGTACTATTAACTGATCGTGAACGTCTTCGGCGACTACTTGCTCGGGATGCTCACGACCTGCAAAATCGTGTGCGGGGTGTCCGTCGAGAATGGGAAGAAAAGACCAGCGAATTAGTTCACCAAAAGGAAATGTTTCAGCGAAAGCTGGACAAGCAAACTGAGGTGCTGCATGATACCCAAAAGCAGTGTGAAAAAGCTGAGAGTGCCCATGATAGTGCTGTATTGGAGATCCAGACGCTGCGTGAGCAGTTCTTCATGCAGGAGCAAGAATTTGAGCTGCAAAAGAAGAAACTCGAGGCGGAGAGTACTGAGCGACTCCAGCACGAGCAGGAAATTTGGCAGACAGAGATTCAGGACATGCGTTTGACTCATTCGCTGCTTCAGGCTGATCACAGCAAGCAGCAGATGCGCATTCGCCAGCTTGAGAGGGACCTAGCACGACAGAAAGAAGCACTTCTTGCTCACGAGACGGAACGTGTCGCGAGCCTCGAAGCGAAGGTGCGTCATCGTGACACGGAGTTATCACGACTGCGACGTGAACGAAACACGATTTTAAACTCCTTGCGCGAGAAGGAGCAAAAGCTAGCGTTGGCGACTGCGCCAGTGGAGCCTACGCCTACCGAGTCAATCGCCATTCAGACAGAGAGATCGCCACCCTTAATGCAGAAGACAGTGGCGTCCCAAACTACTCCAATCAAACCACCTACTACAGACCGCTTGAACTGTGAGCTAGACAAATCCCGGAGCGGTCGAATGAGCATCAACGAAATATCAGCACCAAGCTCTTTGGAGGGTGGTGCCAGAAAACACAACGATCGTCGTCTTGATGGAGTTAAGGCAACCCACTTAACCCCCGAGGATGTAAATTTACGGCTGCAGAAGTTGCAGTCACTCACTGAAAGCTTGTTAGCGGACTAGAGAAGACTGCTTAAGCAGCAAAAATATTATGAACTGTGAATATAGGATACAATCGTCTGTCCAGCTAACTCCTTTGCCGCACGGCTTATACAACGTAGTTTTTGCCTGCAACCATCTTCGTCTTAGCATCTTTCTGTGGTCGCCGCAACGACGAAGGTGGAGCTAGCACACTAGCCTTACCCTGTTGACTCTTGGCCCACGAGTAGAACATGACGCCGCTCACTACGATCATCGTGGCCACGCCACGTTTAGTGTCAAAGCACTGGGATTCCTGTTGGCTGCAGTACAGCATCGAACTGATCACGAACACACACACCGCACGCAAACTCTGCATGATGCCAGTTGTGACGGCACCGCTGGAACCTAGCATCACGAAGTACGTGAGCCCGTGAGCTAGTTGAGACAGCGTGTACGCCACGAGCGCAGACACAATCTGGGTCGTATTGCCGTTGGCCTCAGCGATGGGTTTCGTCACGAGTGCATCCCATTGGGGAAGCACAATTATGCTCTGATAAATGGCAATGATAGCGACACAAGCAGCTCCAATCTTCAAGCACAATTCTTTTGGATGCGGTCGTTCGGCCAGCTTGAGCGTGTATTCTCCCGTGACGTAGTTTCCGCCGTAGAACGCCGCACCTACCAGCGTATTGAAACACCCCATGAGAACGATCGTGTTATCACGTCCACTACCCGATTCTCCCAGCGCACTGAACGCCAATCCGAACGTCACCAGTGCAATACCAAACCACTCTTCCTTCGATACAACCTTCTTAAGGATGAATCGAGACATGAGTGCCGACCAGCAGATGACACTCGAGTACACGACCTGATACAGTCCACTACCAGCCATGGACAACCCCACGTTGGAGAAGATACAGCCTGCAAAGTCCAGCACTACCGACACGATGACACAAAGCTGCACAGTAGAGAGCGAGCACGAGACGGACGACGACGTGATACGGAAGCCGAGCGCAGTTTTCTTCTCGTCGTCGCTGCTGTCTTCACCATCCTCTTCTTCTTGCTGGTCCTCCTTCTGGTTGTCCTCTTCAGCCACTGTAGCACGTCGTGTGAGCTCCATATCCACCGTCTCCAGGTCCATGGAGCGGTGTTTAGTAGGCGTGAGTGTGTCTGTGTGGGTGGGTGTCATTTCAGGCTCAACGTCTTCCTCGGGGCTTCTGCTGACTTGTTGCTGCTTCTTGGGGCTCGGTAGTTTCTCTAGCATCTTCTGCTTCTTCTGCTTCTTCTGTACTGTCTTTTGAGCTCTAGTGGCGCCCACAGCAGGCAATAAGCCCACGAGCATCATACCCAAGTAGTTGCAGAGCGGGAGAAGCATGGCTTTCTGGTCTCCTGCGCCCTGATAGAACACGAACTGCGCCACACACGTGGAGAACACACCTGTGGACAGGAACACGCCTTGCACCACCAGTTTCCGCAGCGCCGCGCCGTTGTCTGGAGCCTTCGTCGTGACCACCTTGGGCAGCTCCATCTTCAGGTATTTTCGGAAATGTGACGTGTCCAACGTGGAAGAAGAGGCACGGAATATGAGTGGCTGAAATGAGAAAGAAAATGCAGTACGATTGGATAAAAATAAACACACGATCGAACGATGATAGTCAGAGCACGAACCGAATTCCTGACACTGTCGACCAGCTGAAAAGTATCCGATACTTTGGTTTGAAGCAATTATGACGTTAAATGAAGAAGCTGAAAGTTATCACGTGCTAGGGGCTCCATCTACATGTACTTCTGTCTACTTCGGGTTAGACCGCGTAACCGGCGTATGTGGGGTAGACGGCGTAGTCCCATTCGACGCTGTTCTGAAGCAGGTCATAGTCGAATCCATCGGCACCACCGCTAACGTAGAGGAACTTGGTCACGGGCACAGTGGCGTAGTAGCTGAAGGTCGTGTTGCCCGGCACGAACAATACGTCACCCTGGATCAGCTGCGCCGTCTCACCATCCACCTCGACCGAGAGCTGACCTTCCTCGAGCTGGAACGCCAGCGGCTGCTTGGGTGTGATAGTGTTCACAGTCTCATTACTTGCCTTAGCCGACATGGTGAGAGTGCCCATCGTAAAGTTACCGCCGCTTTGAGGGCCCTTCTGCACTGGTGCCAGCAACTTGTATCCGTTCTCGTAGTTGAGGTACTTTTGAGCGTAGTTTTTCGCCACGAAGAAAGGTGTGTGACCGTCGTCGGCGAGTTCGTTCGAGCCATTATGCCAGTTACCACTGCCAGCGGATCCGTTTGCCGTGTCGCTCCGAGTTGCCCACGTCAACTGAGCGTACACGTCGTACTCTTCAAGTGCTGAAATGGTGTCAGCATTCGTACCCGCGGACGAATTCGTGTGCGAAGGCGCGAAGTTTGCGTACGTGCTGGAGTTGTAGTACGAGTCGCGAAGTGCCACGAAGAGCACCTCGAAACCACCAGGTTGAATGACGCCGGTCATCTGCGTGTCCGGGTCCAGTACTTGGAACGTATGGTACGTGTTGTGTGGCACAGCACCGTAGTCACCCTGTGTGAGCACACGTGTCTGCTGCTCTGAAGTGGAGTTGTAGGACTCAGCCCAGAGCTGGAATCGGCCACGGGTACAGTAGAAGTTCTCGTAATGGGTCTTGTGAATGTGTGGGAGCACACCCAAACTCGTGGATTCAGGTGCACTCGTTTGTAGCAGAGTGAAAGCACCACCCGATGACGGACCGGTCACGGAGAACCGATACACTTGATCGCCGATCTTGACAGCTTCTCCATGGTTCTTGGGCAACACATACGCTCGCAGATCTTCAGGAGCCGTGTCAACGACTAGTGAAGCCGAGGAGAGCGAGGCTACACAAGTAGACAAAGCAACGTAGATAGAACAGATCTTCATCGCGGACGTTCGGAGGTGATACCGGAGGCAGAAGACTTGGTCACTGACGTCTCAAATTGGAAATGACGAAGAACGTGACGGAGGGGAATCTGAAGCAGCATTGGACTAGTCTACCTCGAAAACTACTACAGCTGTTCATGTGCAAAACAGGCATCAGGACCGCCATCACGTAGGTTCCTTCTGACACGGAGTCTGTGTCAGCCTTAAACGCCTCATTGTTTATGATCGATACGGACTTCCTGTGGCGCGAAGGTCTCTAGAGCAGGTCACGGTCGATTTACAAGGAGAAAGTGCATTGTATGCATCGCTTGATGATGTCCACGGCCAAATTTGCGTCCCAGATGGGATCAATCGAGACAAGGCTGTTGCGAGACGCAAGTTTTCACAGCAATATCAATAGCCTATTGAGCCAATTGAATAGGGGCAGCGCTTGTCTAGCCATTGATTTCTGAAGGTCATAGCATGAGCCCGGGAATGCTGACAACTGTTTATGCTGGAACACATTCAAGGTTGACGCATGATTGTGCTACTGTTGCAGTAGATTGTAGTAGTTTTGTGATCCCACCCAAACCATAAGTTGGAGCCCTTGATTGATGAAACTGATGGGGTAAACAGCCTTGGGGTTTTTAAGCAGAAATGCGTGTGATAGTACAGAAAACAAAAAAGCTTGTGCAACGGCGAAGCTAGCGGATTAACTTCCGATTAGCACTCTCCGGAACAAATAGACACAGCCGAGCCGAAAATTCAATCTCTAGCAAACGGTAAAACATTGTAACACCTTCGGAGATACACTATTTAAATGAACTTCGTCTTCTGCAAAAACATAGCACACTCTTCTTTATACTCGTCTGCGCCTCAGTTACCACTCATCGTCCGCTAACCTCCCAGCACAATCGCTTTGCAGAACAACACAACCGACGTCGCTGCCCATCCTGTAAAATTGCCCATGAGTAGTCCCATGGCCGTGATAGTCACGTAGTCCGACACGGACACGATCTCTCTCTTCTGTGGTTTGTTCTGCGATTTGTCGTTCACCCCTGGTTGGTAGCAGTAGTACATGCCCGCAACGCCCATTAGACACAACTCCCAGCCGAACATGGCTCGGGCGCTCAGTGAACCACTGTAGGTGCGGGTACTGGAGCCAATGAATCCTGTGGTAAAGGACAGTAATAATGGCGCCAATTGGGCGAAAGTCTCGCCCAATCTTGGCTTGAGGGACGGACCGTAGTGGTCATATAGCCGCCGCTTCTCAGGGTCAGAGAGCACCTCGTAAGCTTCCGTAATAGCTTGAAACTGTTCTGGTTCAGCGTTAGGATTCTTGTCTGGATGATATTTGAGTGCCATGGAGCGATAAGCCTTGACGATCACGGACGGACTGGCCGAGATATTCAAGCATTTATACAGTTAGAGTACAGTGGTGGACAATAGTTAAACAAGAATTCTGAAGGACGTAGGAAGCGGTTGAACACCAAGAAAACGAGGATAGAGAGAGCAGTACCTTGCGTCGGTGTCTACGTCGAGAACAGAGTAATAACATGGCTCCTGCACCTCGTACATGGCCATCACAGCAGCAGAGAGGCAGCAATGGACCTGGTCACGTGAGAACTGCGGCAAAAAAGTGTATACACCAAAATGAATCTTTTCAACCAATGAAACAATTTCATGCATTTTTGACTAATCAAACGAAGTTGAAGTTGACATCGTGGATACTTTTCAGCGGATACTTTTCAGTGGACAAACAGACTTGTGGTAGGAAGGCAAGCGTATGGATGTCTTATAGTTATTTGGACGATAGGAATGTACCGCAACGTGTCGGTTGTTTTGCATGTGCAAGGTGAAGTAGCTACCGTTGGCTACTTCAGAATGGATTGTACTACCACGTCGAGAAAGCTGACGGATAGTGTGGGGGCCTGCAGCTTCATAGCGTCAAACTGTTCGCGACGCATTTCGAAGACTGTGCACGACTCCGCTGCAGTGGCTGTGGTCTGTCGCGGCTGCTGGCTCAAGAAGAACACTTCGCCAAACATGAAGCCGGGAAGCACAGTCTGTAGCGGTGTCAGAGGTTGACCAGGTGCGACGCTACCGTCTTCGTTCACGAGCAGCGTCACGGACCCGCGAGCGAGGAAGTAGAAGTAGTCGGAAGGTTCTGCAACGTGGTAGAACTCGTGGCCAGCGGGGATTTCGAGTTTACGGAAGAACTGGTCGACTCCCTGAAGTAAGGTCGAGTTGTCAGGCTCACCCAAGTAACGGTGCAGCAACAGACTAATGGGCTCATTAGCATACCCGACGCGCCGCGTTTTGGCAGAATCATTTACGACTGGCATCAGTTGCTTTGCACAGAATTCGAGAGCCGAATCAGCTGTTGCGAAGAAACTGTCTTCGGTTGTAGCCTTGTTCTTCAGTAGCAAACCGCGAACATCTGGACGCACGTTCGCGAAGATGACACGGATGTCATGGATTCTGCAGTAGTTCTGCAAGATCGAGAATGCGCTTCGTGCAGCAGTCGCATCCATACCAGTAACACGTGTGAAATCCATGACAATAAACTCAGTTTGTGCAGCATTTTCATCAGGAGCAGGAGTTCCATCGAGACATTCAACCGCCGCACCCCAGATCGATGCACGGGTCGGCAAAAAACTCGACTCGCGCTGTGTCCCTCTTTCTTCTTCATTCTCTCTCTGTTTGCGGACGTAGACGCCCTTCTGAACGCCGTCCAGGATTTGGACTGCAGAACCAAAGAAGAGGTACCCGCAAAACTCGAAATGCGCAATACCTACGTTCTGCACGTTGAACATCGTGCTCTGCGCGAGGTTGCGTGCTCCCACCGACGCGTTTGGACGGAAACTCGCGGTACTTTCACCAAAGTTCGGCACTGCAGCTGAAAACCGAGGGCGAAGGCTCACAGCACTTTCACCAAAATTCGGCCTAGGTGCTGACGACAGAGGGCGCGAGTTCATGACGGGAACTTGCACGTAACTCACCATAAAATTGAGAGCGGCAACACCAACCCCAGCCACAATGCCTAGCTCGAGCGAAAAGAAGTTGATGGCGATGAAGGTCAGCCACACCACAACACATTCGCGCAGGTACATTTTGCGATATGCGAGCACGAGCCACTCGAGCAAGAGGTCCAAGGCCACGAAGATAAGCGTTGCTGCCACAAAGAATGTCGGCACATGACTCATCACGGAGACAGGAATGGCGACGATTGCAAGTTCCGCTAGGATGACACACACACCGACAATGCGCGAATTGGTCTTGGACCGGCACGTGAAGATCGTTTGCTCGAAGTTATACGAGCCCGTGTAGCCTCCGAATAGACCGCTCACGATGTTGGACCAACCGACAGTCTTGAGCTCATGGTTAATGTTGAGTTTTCTGCCCATATCAATCTCAATAGCGACGACGTCTAGACATGAAGAGAATGCGACGATGAAGACCATGCCGAGCCACGTGAGAACCTGTCTGGGAATTTGGCCCCAATGCACGAGGGAGGCGTCAAATAGGCTAACAACGTCCGTGATTGATGCAGATTTCTCCGATGAGTTGATCCAGCCGCTCTCACGTGCGTCATCGAGAGAAAAACCACCAGCTACGAGCACCAAAAAGAAAACCACTGGCATGACTACGATAGCTGTAGAAAGCGCGAACGGGTTCTTAATACTCTTGGAAATCACAAGAAGCAAAACTCCACCAATAAAACCAGGTACACAAAGAACGATGTTGTGTGAATCCTCGAACGCATCCAGCATCGACGAGAAATCATTAACCATCAGTCCAGTGCTGAGTGCAAACCCCGCAAAGAGGCAAAAAATTCCTGTGTATGCAAGATAGCCACCGATGACAGGCATTGGGAGGTACGAAGCGAGTGCTGCCAGCTTGAAACGCCCCATGATAACAAGACACACACCCAACAAAGCCGTGGCAATGCCAATGGTAACGATAGTGGTGGCAATCTTGGCTTCTGTCGTCACGTCTTCATCGTCATTGTCGCTGAGCGAATTACAGATCGACGTGGCCATGGCACTGAGAAAGATGAGACCGACGTTTTGTACTTGGCCGATAGCGAATGGAAGTGAACTCATTAACGTGAACATGAGTTGGTGAATTGCACTGGAGAAAAGGACGAGCTTGGACAGCGCTGGCATGTAGTGGAAGAAGGTTGGATGGCTGAAAATGATGGCGGCGAATCCGTACATGGTGGGGATGGCTCGAATCGAGTTGACGACACCATACATTAACGAGTTCGCCAACTTGGTCATCGGGTGAGCGTTGTGCGAATTGACTTCAGGTTTGCTGTCGGATTGCATGGGGCCTCTGCTGAGTAGGAATGCTCGCGAAGGGGGGATGTCGGTCTTTCGACTGCGGTCATGTGTGATGGAGGCCATGCCCAACGAGGCCAGTCAAGAGTACAAACCACAGGTCGGAACGCAAAATGAGGGGCTACGCGCATGACGTCAAATCACCAGAGCTAGGATTACAACATTGGAAGTGCTGCTGCAGGCTATGTTCATGGAATTTTGCTATGGAGGTTGCATAGAGGTTATGTAATGCACGAGCAGATCCCAAGGCAAGAGACGGTCTATCCTATCCTAAATTTTGAACCTGGTCCAGGCCGAGGCTGCTAAAATACAGAGTTATACAATACACTTGAGGTATTTTGGAGATATACGGTGCATGTGCCTGTGTGAAGTTCACATGGAAATGTAGAACTAATTTTATCAAAAAAATTGCTGGTGGCGCTCGATACCATGCATTGTGCGCCAAGTGCATAGTGTTTTGTTCACTTCGTAGACTTAAGCACTACTGGTACAACCCGAAGTGCAGCACGAGCTTCCTTGACAGGTAGGGTTTCGCACCGTGCTTGGGAAGCTCGCTGCCTGTCCAATGACATTGACCAACCACGAAAATTCTGTCTGTGGAGACCATACTGAGTCTGTACACAATCATCTGAACAATCTACCTGCTCTTATTTTTCTAGTATACGGTAGTACTTGGAAACTATTGTACCATACCACAATACATGCACACTACAGTACAAGAACTTGTTTGATTTTTAAATCAAACTGTTAAAACAATGTGTAGTTAGGCAAAAATGGAACCACGATCGATTAGATAATGGGTCAAACAAATTCATAACTAAGAATCACAGACTAGGTACAGCAATAGCATTCCGATCTATGTAGTACTACTAGTAGCTCAACGCAATCGTAACTGGACATCAATGATCAGAGTACCTTTGGGCCTGTTACACCAATAACATTTGACAAGTTAGGATATTCGGCGGCAGAATATAGGCTGGTCTAGTAGCTAATTTTTCCATGCAATGCATGTAGCCAATTAATTCCATCCCGAGCGTGATTAATGCCGTGAATTTATCATTTGGCATGTCGACATTGATAGTGCATTTAACATCACGGTTGTTCGATGTAAAACAATTATTATCCAGAGAGGTTGGTGAGTGTCAGATTGGTAATCGATAGCGCCATCGACTGTACGACAATGTCTCGGAGGCAAATCGACAATGTTGGAGCTTGGTGCTCCATGGCGACGAATTGCTCTCGAGTCATTTCGTATACAATGCACGGTTCTGTCGCAGTTGCTGCGGTGTGTCGCCGTCGTCGGCAGAAAAATGCTACGTCGCCGAACACAGAGCCCGAGTGAACAGTCTTCAACTGAATGTGATGTTGGTTTGGTGTCATACTACCGTCTTCATTCACGGACATCGCAACCTGGCCACTCGCGAGGAAATAGAAGCAGTTCGAGGACTGCGCAATTTCATAAAACTTATAACCCGCAGGGACTTCGAGTTTTCGGAAATACTGATCGATGCCACAAAGCGTCTGTGAGTCATCAGATTTGCCCATGAGGTGTTGGAAATGCAAACTGACAGACTCAACATTGCGGTGAAGTAGCTGCATCCTCAACGAGCAATCTTCGGTGATGTGAGACGACAAATGACTCTCACAGAATTTAAAAGCTCCGTCCACTGTAGCAAAAATGTTTTCCATTCTCGCCACATCGTTCTTCAGCAGCAGTTTGTGGATGCCGGGAAGCACATTAGCGAACACGATCGAGATGCCTTGGTTTCTGCAATACTTCTTCAGGATGAGGAAAGCGCCTCGTGCTGCCGTTGCGTCCATTCCAGAGACAAGAGTGAAGTCCATGACAATGTACTCGGTAGGTAAACCGTTCGAGTTTGGAGCAGGAGAACCATCTAGACACTCGATGGGCACATTGTGAGCCGAGTCACATATCGGAAGAAGGCTCTGTTTGTCAGTGGCATTGCAGAACTTGCGAATGTAAACTCCTTTTTGCACCCCCTCTAGAATTTGGACAACCGAAGCAAAGAAGAGATATCCATGAAACTCGAAGTGAGCAATTGCACCACGCTTTCGAGAAACGACTGTACCTTCCAATTGACCTACCGCTTTCGAGTAGTTTAAACGTGAGTCCACAACAGGAACTTGGATATAGCTCAACATAAAGTTGAGAGCAGCGACACCGATACCAATGAGCATACCCAAATCTAGTGACACGAGGTTGATGGCAAGAAATGACAGCCATACTACAGCCCACTCACGCACACACATCTTGCGGTAGGCGAGCACTAACCACTCCAGCATCAAATCCAAGGCGACGAAGAAAAGTGTGGCGGCCAGGAAGAACCGAGGTACGTAGCTCATGACAGACACCGGCACAGCTACGATGGCGATTTCTGCTAGAATTACACACACGCCAACGATACGCGAGTTGGTCTTGGAACGGCAAGTGAAGATGGTTTGGCCGAAGATGTAAGAACCCGTGTAGCCGCCTAGAACGCCACTCACGACGTTGGACCAGCCGACGGTCTTGAGTTCGTGGTTAATGTCGAGTTTGCTGCCCATGTCGATCTCAATGGCAACAACATCCAAGCTAGAAGAGATGGCAACGATGAAGACCATGCCGAGCCACGTGACGATCTGCTTGGGGATCTGGTTCCAGTGCACGAGATTGAAGTCGAAGAGGTTGACGAGTTCCGTGACCGATGCGGTTTTCTCCACAGGGTCGACCCAGCCGTCTTGACGTGCTTCGTCGAGCGAGATACTGCCGATTGCCAGCACCAGGAAGAACAGTACAGGCATGACCATGATGGCTGTTGACAGTGCAAACGGGTTTTTGAAGTTTTGTGAGACCAAAAGTAATGTGGCACCACCGAGGAATCCCGGTGTACACAACAGGATGTTGTGAGCGTCGTTGAACATGTGCACCATGGACGAGAAGTCGTTGATCACGAGTCCCGTGCTGAGAGCCATGCCTGCGTAGAGACAGAAGATGCCAATGAAGGCGAGGTATCCACCGATCACAGGCATCGGCAAGTACGACGCGAGGGCTGCCAACTTGAATCGTCCCATGACAACGAGACAGACTCCCAACGAAGCTGTGGCGATGCCAATGGTGACGATGGTAGTGGCGACCTTGGCTTCTGGAGACACGTCGTGTCCGAGCGAGTTGCAGATGGATGTGGCCATGGCGCTGAGGAAGATGAGACCAGCGTCTTGGACTTGGCCGATAGCGAAGGGCATGGAACTCATGAGTGTGAACATGACTTGGTGTACGGCACTGGAGAAGATGACGAGCTTGGATAGTGCTGGCATGAAGGATCCGAAGGTTGGGTGGCTGAAAATGATGACGGTGTATCCGTACATGGTGGGGATGGCTCGAATTGCGTTAACAACGCCATACAGCAGTGAATTTGCGAGCTTGTCGAGGTGGTGCCTATTGTTTGAGGTGATACCTTGATGGTTCTTGGTAGCAGTTGGCGTTCCGGTGTTGGAGATCAACGGCTGTGACGAACAATCGACTTTATCAATCCAATCCTCCGTCGCCTGGCAAGACGTGGGGTTTACAACTCCAGTCTGCGCGACGGTGCCATACATTTTGGGGTACCCTCGCATCGCTGTCATGATGGCAGCAGTTATAAATGGTGGCGAGAGCTGGTGGTTTATCAAGCCGGTCCCAATCGGAGGTACATTCCTTGAGCGAGGGCATTGACGGTTTCATAAATGCGAGCAACCTGATCCTGAACTTCATGCTGAAGACCTCCAACGGCGGAATACATGTAAATTCTACATGTAGAATGCTCTTCCGAGTCCAGGGTTCCACTGCACTCTCACGACGTGACTCACGTGAGTAAACTGTGGGAGGAACATGACTTCAGTGGGGTCTTTGGAGAGGATGGGACCTATTTAGTTTATGCTTAAGTATTGAGCTCTGGAATTCCTGAAGTTTGTGGTTGAGCTCCTCACTTTGGATGACTCTTGTTTTAATATGTTTACACGAAATGACAGACGTGTACACCCAGGACTCTAACGACCTTCCCGTTTTCCTAATGCTGCATGTAGCTCCTAGTCGCTTTCAGTGATGGTTGCTTCTCAACGAAGCAATGTGTTCTTCACTGTGAATCCTGCAAATACGTATATTATGGGGCCATCAGATCCAAAACCCAAAGGGGCTAACACGACGACCGGTGTTCACAACGGATCGAGATTTTTTTTTGTTTGGCAACCAAACTGATCCAACCAGTGCACATCTGAGAACTCTACCGATGCAGCCGTACGTGCGGGATGCTGTGCCGGTGTTGCAAAATTTCCTATCATAATGTTTACGGCATGAGACGGACGAATACCCTGCACCACCTGTTTAAGTTGAACGGGGTGGGTACACGGCATTTAACTGCAGAATCACCCGTAAGTTTAGAGTGCCTTCGCGCAATCCGTCCAAGGTTATTTAGGACTCCATCCAAGACATCAGTAGAAAGATTGACATTGGTTCCCATCTCGACCATTCCTGATGAGTACGCGGCAAATTTCCAACACTGAAAACAAACAGCAACGAGTTCACAACGTCCAATTCTCCAGTTATATGAATGGTGGAGAATGCTGGTGGTTTATCAAGCCGGTACAAATCGGATACACTGGCAGTTGACGGTTTCATAAATGCGAGCAATCTGATCCTGTACTGCTGAAGCAACCTCCAACAGCGGAATAGAATGATCCTCTGAGCCTACTGCACTATCACATGAGTTGTGACTTTAGCATTGCTGAATCAGCAAGGTCAATGGTAGTTTTTAGAGGACTTGTCTCGAGCTCTATTTTTTTGTTTGGGGTTGTACTCCCCACCTTTGATGACCTGTTTTCTGATTAATATACAGGCATCAAGTGAGTCTGATGGCATTCCTGTTTCGTGCATCATGACGCATTGCTGCCGCCCAGAACTCCTGGACGTTTTGTAAACTTCTCAGTGAGAAGTTTACGATGTACTTCGCTGAAGATCAGACTGAATATCTGCAAATTGCAGTGCAATGTCCTAGCTACGCGATTATTATCGAGCCATCGGATCTAAAAACAAAGCGAAGTTGATAACTGCAACAAAACAGTCTTGGACAACACGACGGTCGTGCGTCACCATACCCAACAACGGGTCAAGCTTGTTTTGGGTCGTATCCGAATGCACATCTGAGAGATCTCCTGCGGTGCAGCCGTATGTGCGGCAAGCTGTGCCGGTGTTGCAACTTTTCTTCTTTACTTACAATGTTTATGAGACGAAAACAGTTCACACGTCCACACGTTTAACGGATCAATTGCAAAGTCAACACGCAAGCCGGCTCTTCAAGTCTGCGAACGTCGGAGACAGCAAAGCCAGGGTGCTGTAAACCACACCGATTATGTGGCTCGAAATATACGCAAACTCTTATGCGCTTCGTTACCAGTGATCTCTTGTACGGGAAAGTATCCAAATTCCAAGTGAACGCTCCTCAGTTGTCTGCGATAGCAATTCAGATGTGGCAATCCTCACTCGCTGCTGCCGTAGCTTAGTGTCATTTTGTATTTGATCTCCGCCTTTCCACATTCCGTCTAACGTGATATGGTCTCAATCATATCTATCCAAGACACAAGTCGAAAAACCGACATTGGTTCCCCTTCCAGACCATTCTTGATGAGTACGAGGCAAATTTCCAACACCGGAAAACAAAGCAGCGACGCGTTCACAACGTACAGTATCGCCAAACTCGCAAATTCACTGCTGTATGGCGTTGTTAACGCAATTCGAGCCATCCCCACCATGTACGGATACACCGTCATCATTTTCAGCCACCCAACCTTCGGATCCTTCATGCCAGCACTATCCAAGCTCGTCATCTTCTCCAGTGCCGTACACCAAGTCATGTTCACACTCATGAGTTCCATGCCCTTCGCTATCGGCCAAGTCCAAGACGCTGGTCTCATCTTCCTCAGCGCCATGGCCACATCCATCTGCAACTCGCTCGGACACGACGTGTCTCCAGAAGCCAAGGTCGCCACTACCATCGTCACCATTGGCATCGCCACAGCTTCGTTGGGAGTCTGTCTCGTTGTCATGGGACGATTCAAGTTGGCAGCCCTCGCGTCGTACTTGCCGATGCCTGTGATCGGTGGATACCTCGCCTTCATTGGCATCTTCTGTCTCTACGCAGGCATGGCTCTCAGCACGGGACTCGTGATCAACGACTTCTCGTCCATGGTGCACATGTTCAACGACGCTCACAACATCCTGTTGTGTACACCGGGATTCCTCGGTGGTGCCACATTGCTTTTGGTCTCACAAAACTTCAAAAACCCGTTTGCACTGTCAACGGCCATCATGGTCATGCCTGTACTGTTCTTCCTGGTGCTGGCAATCGGCAGTATCTCGCTCGACGAAGCACGTCAAGACGGCTGGGTCGACCCTGTGGAGAAAACCGCATCGGTCACGGAACTCGTCAACCTCTTCGACTTCAATCTCGTGCACTGGAACCAGATCCCCAAGCAGATCGTCACGTGGCTCGGCATGGTCTTCATCGTCGCCATCTCTTCTAGCTTGGATGTTGTTGCCATCGAGATCGACATGGGCAGCAAACTCGACATTAACCACGAACTCAAGACCGTCGGCTGGTCCAACGTCGTGAGTGGCGTTCTAGGCGGCTACACGGGTTCTTACATCTTCGGCCAAACCATCTTCACTTGCCGTTCCAAGACCAACTCGCGTATCGTTGGCGTGTGTGTAATTCTAGCAGAAATCGCCATCGTAGCTGTGCCGGTGTCTGTCATGAGCTACGCACCTCGGTTCTTCCTGGCCGCCACACTTTTCTTCGTCGCCTTGGATTTGATGCTGGAGTGGTTAGTGCTCGCCTACCGCAAGATGTGTGTGCGTGAGTGGGCTGTAGTGTGGCTGTCATTTCTTGCCATCAACCTCGTGTCACTAGATTTGGGTATGCTCATTGGTATCGGTGTCGCTGCTCTCAACTTTATGTTGAGCTACATCCAAGTTCCCATTGTCGACAATTATCCAATTCAGAATCTCACCGAAAGCACGATTCAGACCAACAAACACGCTGGCATTGCACATTTTGAGTTCTGCGGATACCTATTTTTCGGCTCGACCGTCAAAATCCTGGAGACCGTGCAAAAGGGCGTGTACGTCTACAAGACCAAAGACCAAGTGGCTGTCGAGTCACTCCAATGTTTAGACGGAACTCGAGCCCCAGACGACGCAGTGCGGACACAAAACGTCATTATCGACTTGACGTGCGTCTCTGGAATGGATGCAACGGCAGCACGAGGCGCTTTCCTCATCCTCAAGAAATACTGCACCACCCACTCTATTCCCGTCCAATTCATCGTCACACATCCCGATATCCGCAAAGTCCTGCTCCAAAACAACATCACTGAAGCCAATTTTGAGTCTCAACTACCTTAAAAAGCTCCTTATAATAAATAGAGCATCTCTTTTGAATTTCCACCAATCCCCATCCACTTTCCTCTCCCATTTTCAAATCAGCTGTAAAGCGACGCTTCCTCCATGAGCTTCGCCGACTTCGCCAGTAACGGAGCTGCGCCTCCCTCCGCCTCCCTCTCGTTGCCTTCTTCCCAGGCGCGTCAAGCTGTAGACGGCGCTACACTCAAGTTGGAGCAGTTCCAGCGCCAAGTGCTGGCTATCAAGCGCGCGTCCACCGCCTCAGGCTCCGTGGATGAAGATTTACACGACCGCATCCGCTTCGCCTGCCTTTTACAGGAAGAAATAGCCAAAGTCTTAGCTCGAGTGCCTGCAGACGCGGCCAATTCGTTAATTAAGAGAAAACTATGCAAGGACTTCGAGAGCATCTCGAGTCAATTAGAGACGGCCGTGCTGCGAGTGTCTGCACGGGAGCAGGAGCAGCAACAGGCGCTTAAGGACCAACAGCAAGACGGTCGCATCGTGGCAGAACATCAGGGCCAAGTCTTTGAGTTTGCAGAACTGGAGAACGAGATTGCACACAATGAGGCGCTCATTGAGGAGCGGGAGCAAGACATCAACAAGATTCACCAGAGTGTGGCACAAGTGAACGAGATTTTCAGAGACTTGGCTGCGATTGTGCAAGATCAACAGGGAGCAATTGACGACATTGAGACGCATGTGCACGAAAGCATGCAACAGACGCAACAGGGACTGGATGAGGTCAAAAAGGCCTCGGATGCACAGAGTTACTGTACGATCCAATAGAGTTTCACGATGGAGTAAGATAGGAATCAAGAAGGATGTTTAAGATGAAATGTTGTGGCTTTTTGTGTTCTACTAGGTTGAGGAAAGATGATCGGGATAAGTACTACTGGTCATGAATATTCAATGCGTATTTGACTAAGGTGGTTTCTGTATAAAACCTTCTGAGCTTAACAACTAAATCCCAGTGCGAAGGCTCTTCCGCTGGAGATGATGGTATGTATGAACTTCAGTAAATAGGATGATGGCGTTCATCCTGGAAATAAAGCACCCCCATTCATCATCAAATAGTTGACCCACATTACCAGAACGATTAAAGGACACGACTGCAACGTTCAAGTACAATCCCATCTTCTTTCAGTACCATCATGCATTAGCCAAGCAGCGAGGCAACGTCGTTAGGCAAATAATTTTAGAGGTAGAACGTCAACTTCTTCAAGCTTTTAAATCGCAGTTGTCGATTGCATCGATACTAGCACTTGACCCAGCCAGGCGTACCGGAGCATTTATCGCTGGTGTCCATTTGGTAGGTCTAGTCACTACCGTCGACACCGCTTGAAATGGCACACCGTTGCATAGTCCCCCTTGCTCTTGTAGGCACTGCATCTCTTTACCACATCTCCACCTGCACCTGCTCCTGTTTGCTATAGATTCCCCACGCACATGACACAACAATTCCAAGCTGAGGCTGTCGACACATTGGAGAAAAAATGCCTCGTTTATTATGGCGTAGGAAGTCGCTCGCGTCCATCAACCTGTCCGACAGCATCTTGTCGTGCTGTCATTTAGGCTTCCGTCTCTCCTTCTGCAGGAAAGAGGCAGGCGAGCTTCCAGTCCTGAACAGAGCATCAGCTACCACTGCAGCAGCCTACGAGCGCTTCGGGGCGAAGCGACGCGGGGGCGGGGAGCGGCTCTTACGGGCCTCGACCGAGCGACCACGCACGATACGCTGGTGGATGGCGGCTTCCACGCAGTAGTAGTTCTTGATGTAGATCTTGGGCAGAGCGTACGACTCGTACACGGACGCCTCCTTCAGGTCACGGATGGCCGACTGGTCCACGATGTTACTGCAGACGAAATAAACGTTTGATACACGTCAGTTGAACGCCCACATGCGTCTAATACGCCGTTATTTTGGTGGAACGTACCGCACGACGAAGCGCTTGATGGCCTTGTCCTTGGGGATGAGCTTGGACGTGGACACGCAGTGCACACGCTTGACGTGGCCGCGGCCCTTCTTGTTACGTCCGTGGTTGCGGCGCTTCACAGTCATGATTCCTCCGTTCTTTTCTCCAAATTGACTGAGCTATTTGCTAGGACAGAGCGAGATTGAGAAGCGCTGGCTGCCACCAACTTGCCTCGACATGTGATTGGGTGTTGAGAGCGATTTTCAACGAATCACAACAGAAGACCTTATCCTGGTCAGAAAGTGGATGAAGTCACTCAAGTGGGGAGTACTGGCGTAGGAGTGAGAACTCACGGTACTACCACCCTCAAGTGCATAACTACGTTACGACGGAATGAATGAACTAAACACCAAGTAGTTCCAACAGACAATAATGGACGCAATGAAAGTGTCTAAAGCACGTGGCAGGTCAGTGTCTGCACAGCAAACCCATCAATACATGTTATTTTTCTGATGCTGAAAGGTAGTAATCGTCCACTCTGGATACGACAGCGTCTTCAGGTGTGCGCGCACTGGCCCACCTGTGAGCCGAAGAGCAGCCAGCGAACGCCCGAGTCCGCGTGCAGATGGACATGTTTACTTCAGGTGCTTCATGATCTGCGGGACGGACTGTTGCAATACCAAAGAGGAGGAATAGTAAATACCAATGCAACTACTGTAGAACAGAGCAGCTGAAACGTACGCATTTGTCGATGCAGTGCAGGAAGTCGAAGTACTGGCCGTCACAGGCGCCGACGCCCTTGGCCTTGACGCGGTCGAGACAGGCCTGGTAGGCGTTGAACGACTGCTCACACTTGGGCTCGCACGCCTTGCGGATTGCGGGCATCACGTCGACAGGCTCTTCGTCGGACTGTAATAGAACATGGTTCACATTGAGGTTAGACTACACGCTGTAGCCAAGAGATCCAAGACATGACGCACCATTTTCAACAGCGTTCGAAGTCTCAAGTGGGGAGCACGGCGAATGTGCGGTCTGGGAGCTTCGAACCTCCAGAATGGTCGCGGTATGCGCTACACCAGGCGGTATTCCTTTCGAGAGTGGATGTCTTAGAAGCCAGATTTTACGGTATGCATTCATGTGGACGACATAACAAAATGTACAGCACATAACGTCAATGTCTGAATGTGTATATAAGTTTTGTACTGAGAAAACAATTTTTCAAAAACACGTTTTGGCGAATTCTGTTTCAGCATACAGGTAAAAAACACGTTCGAGCATACGCATTTAGACGAACTCGCGTTTTTCTTCGAGCATACAGGTGATTATCCTACGCTTTTGGAGAAACGTACTTTCGAAGGGGGAGTTTGTGAACCGCACGTTCGGGTGGTCCGTCCAACAACAGTCTAAAGCTCTCGCATCTCTTGTGGCCATGCTTTCTCGCAGTGTGCGCGCCTTCCGCGTCGGTGCCGCGCAGCTCAGCGCTCGTCCGGCTGCTGCCGCGGGCTTCCACTCCTCCAACGCCGTCGGAAGCAGCTTCGTGCAGGTACTGACGCCCGAGATCCAGCCACTTGAGTAATTGTGCTAATTTACCACGTCCCGACGCTAATTCCTCGTCTTTTTCTGCGTTTTCAGCACCGCGACACGGAGGACAACAATCCGGACACGCCGTTCGACTTTACGCCCGAGAACTACGAGCGTGTGCATGCGATTCTGGACCGATACCCAGAGAACTACAAGACATCGGCCATCATTCCGCTGCTGGACTTGGCACAACGTCAACACGGCGGCTGGCTGCCGCTTGCTGCTATGAACAAAGTGGCACGCATTGTGGACGCGAAACCCATTCAGGTGTACGAGGTGGCGACGTTCTACACCATGTTCAACCGCGAGAAGGTGGGCAAGTACTTCATCCAGCTCTGCGGCACGACGCCGTGCATGATCTGCGGCTCGGAGGAGATCAAGAAGACTATTGAGACTCACCTTGGCATTAAAGAGGGAGAGACGACGGAGGATGGCAAGTTCACATTGCGAGAGGTCGAGTGCCTCGGCGCATGCTCCAATGCTCCCATGGTGCAGATTAACGACGATTTCTACGTGAGTGACATAGCTGCAACGCTGTTGCTGGAGGAATTGCTGACATTTTTGATCTTTTCTAGGAAAATTTGACCCCCGAGACCACGCGTGAACTGCTAGACGCGTGCAAAAAGGATGCTCCGCCTCCGATGAACAAGTGGGGCAGTTTGCCCATGAACGGCCAGTTGTCGTGCGAGGGTCCGCAGGGAAAGACTACGCTCAAGTGGGACAAGGTGCCGGGACCAGGCTTCCGAATGCGCCCGGACGACGAGCTTAAGCCCAAGGTGAACCCCAAGGACATCAAGGATGCCATGCTGTACTAGGCGCGGCTCCAGATAATTAACTGGGGCAGGGAGTCAATATTGCCCTTCGACGAAGCACTCATCAACAGGTAGACGCATTCATGTATTTTCGGCGGATCTTGCTGGGTCTGCAGCGAACGGAGGACCTTTAACTCTCGCAACAACAGAGAAAAAGAATAAACTGTGAATGCTCAAAGACTCAAGTGTGTGCAGGGCCGCATGGATTGATCACATTAATTTGCTGGTGCAAGAGCGCGTCGTTGTTCAAGCCTTCAGACTCGCGGGCCATGTGTTTTCTACATCATAGGAATGTTAACAAGGGGTGTCGTTGTCGCCGTTTTCAAACCTTACTGTAGGGTAACTAGATTGTGTTCGCAACTAGGGAGAAGCATTCCAGTAACTAAACATCATCCAGGAGTTTGATATTGACGGAATATTCTAATTTCCATCAGGGTCCAACGAACTGGTAGACCTAGGTATCAAGTGATGCAACTACAGTCAAAACAGTGCATGAATAATTGATACAGTCTCCATCAGCTACGTGATCGAGGACCTCCTCACTCATCTAATACACTCCTCTAATCACAATCAACCTGATTACTCTTGTGTCGAAGTCTAGTTCGAAATGCGTGTCACTTTGCAATTGTGCAGACAGGAATGACAAGCGGAGTCATGTTAGTGATAAAGAGTCTACAGTGCAGGCAAAAGTTGAGCTTTCAAACTGCTCGCCGTTTGTTTTCCAACGCCACTGCCTCCGGATCACGCGCCAACAAATTCGGGGTAGGCCCACTTCAAAAAATATCGACTGTCGTCAAAAGCCTTGCAAAACTAACGAATTCTGATAGCCGATCACGTGGAGCAGCTTGGCGTTGGCGAGTGTTGCAGGCAGCGGTGCAGTGTACTATTACTACTTGGAAAAAGATCGTCTTCAGACCCAGTGTACGATGTATTAACACAACGATAGGTGCTAATATAATACTGATGACTAACTACTATTGTTGTTGTCAGCTACATCCAAGGTGACTTCTGTGGGAAAGCCGCTGCTTGGTGGGCCCTGGACGCTTGTAGATTGCGACACCGGGCGAGCTGTGACGGATGCGACGTACCATGGCAAGTTCTCGCTTCTGTACTTCGGCTTCACCCACTGCCCGGACATTTGTCCAAATGAATTAGTACGCATTGGCAACGTACTGGACAAACTGGAGACTGAGCGTTGTTCGGAGGTTGTGCCATTATTTGTCACCGTGGATCCTAAACGCGATACAATTGCCCAGATGCGAGCGTACAAAGAGGACTTCCATCCCAAGTTCAAAATGCTCACGGGTACTCGAGAGCAAGTGGCAGACATTACCAAGATCTACCGTGTGTATTTCTCCAAGGCGGACGAAAATGACAACGACGATGATGACTACCTCGTAGATCATTCGATTGTGATGTACCTCGTCGGTCCTGAAGGCGAGTTCCTCGACTTCTTTACTCAGAATGCACGCGTTGAAGACATCACAGCGAGGATCAAATCATACTTTTGAGGATTTGGATCAAGGTTTCCTAATACTACGTAGTAACAAAAATGCACAAGGCACTCGTGCAACAAATTGAAGTGATACCTCTATAAATGTATACCGAAACGACATTCTTTTTATAAAGGTCTCGCACCTCTTGATTGGCTGAAATTCATACCAATTTTCATCAGTCAGCAGCAATGGCTCGCTACGATGATCGCGGTCGGAAACGGCGACGCTCTCGCTCTCGTTCTCGCTCTCCCCATCGTCATCACCGTGTATCGTCTTCTACATCTTCATCTTGTCGTTATCGTCGCGAAATATCATTAAAATCCGAGGTCTCTAGCGCTCAGGAGGCGAAATCTACGCAACCCACTTCAAGACCTCCTCTACCAGCCCTTGAGCATCGTGAAGAGCTTCTAGACGCTTTAAAAGACCACCAAGTGGTGGTTTGCGTCGGTGAGACAGGATCCGGTAAGACCACGCAACTTCCGCAATTTTTACACGCCTGTGGAGCTTACACTAGTGATGGAGATGAGATCTCCCAGTGTATCGCTATTACTCAGCCCAGACGAGTCGCTACGGTGTCTGTGGCCCACCGTGTGGCTGAAGAAATGAACACGAGAGTCGGTGGAGACGGGATTGTAGGCTATTCCATCAGATTCGAGTCTCGCTGCAGTGCTCAGACGAAGCTCAAGTTCCTGACGGACGGAGTGTTGGTTCGTGAGTGTCTCAACGACCCTTTGCTCAAGAAATATAGTGTCGTCATGCTGGATGAAGCTCATGAACGTAGTATCCACACGGATCTGCTGTTTGGACTTTTGAAGCAAGTGATGAAGAGAAGACCGGAGTTTCGGGTGCTGATCACATCTGCAACGCTGGATGCCGAGAGGTTTGCCGAGTTTTTCGGGCAAACGCTGGATGAAGGAAAGAGCAAGAAGAAGCACAAGGTGAAGCCGTGTCCTGTGGTGAAGATCCCCGGACGAGTGTTCCCTGTGGATATTTTTCATTCCAAGCAACGACAGATCATGGGACACAGAGGTCCCTTGTCAACATATGTGCGAGTTGCTGTCGAGACGACCATGGAAATACACAATAGTGAGGAACCGGGGCATATTCTGGTATTCCTGACGGGTCAACGTGAGATTGAAGATGCATGCGCTCAGATTCGAGCGCTTTATCGAGAGCAGGAAAAGCAGAGAGATGGGATGGAACTGCGTGTTTTGCCACTGTATGGAGCGTTGCAAAGTCGGAGGCAACGTGAGATTTTTGATGCTGTACCAATGGATCGTGTGCGCAAGGTGATTGTCGCCACCAATATTGCGGAAACTTCACTTACTATCGACGGCGTTCGATATGTTGTGGACTGTGGTTTCATCAAACAAAAGGTATACAATCCGGTGCAGCAGATGGAGTCGCTTGTAGTTGTACCGATCTCCAAGGTGTCTGCACAACAGCGTGCTGGACGGGCAGGCCGTACGACTCCTGGAAAATGCTATCGTCTCTATAGCAAGACATCTTACGAGGACATGACTCAGGAGACTGTGCCTGAAATTCAACGCACAAACTTGGCCAATACGGTATTATATCTCAAACTACTAGGTATTCACGATGTGCTTGGGTTTCCGTATTTGGACCCACCTGACGAAGACTCACTGTTGGACGCGTTGAAGCAGTTGTCTGTACTTGGAGCATTAGACACTAATAGTGGCAAGGCTACCCCTCTCGGTAAACTTATGTCAGCTTTCCCATTGGAACCAAAGCTCTCGCGTGCTATGGTGGAGTCACTGCTATTGGATTGTAATCATGAGATGTCCCAAGTGGTGGCAATGCTTTCTGTCGAGAATGTCTTTGTTGAGGTTCAACATCAAAGCCTGAACCAGCGGCATCGCAATGATAACGATGATGATAATGAGAAGGAGCTGAATTGGGAGCAGCACATGCTGACATTGAAAAAAGATGGGCTTGTGCATGAAGATGGAGACCAACTCACATACCGACTATTACTGAAGGCTTTTGAAGAAATAGCTCGAAAAGTTCAAGGCCATCGTCGTGATCTCGAGAAGTGGTGTGAAGATCGCCATCTTCGACTGCGTGCTTTGACGATGGCTGGGTCGATCACGAACCAGCTTCGGGACATCGTAGACACCCTCTCTCGACGTGACATTGATGCTGTCAAGGTTACAATGCATGAAAGTGACAATCGGCTAGATTCTTCATTAGACGACCGTCTCCGTCAAGCACTTTGCGCAGGCTTCTTCATGAATGCAGCACGCCGATGTACGATGGAGACAGTGTTTCGTCTCATGTATCACGACGTCAATGGTAGCAATGGAGCACAGCTTGTGCAATTCCATCCACTCTCGATGATGTCCTACTCTGCACCACCTGAATTTTGCGTGTACCAGGAGCTTGTTGTCACCAGTAAGCCGTTCATGCGCAGTGCATTGGCTGTCGAGCCTCGCTGGCTCGATCAGTACAGCAAAGACAAGCTCAACGTCTCGGTAGCTCAACTCTATGCTCTGTGCGGACGCAAACCTCCTGTTAAAGATAAAGAACAAGGACAAGAAGCAAAACAGCCAGGTGTCGACTTGAAAGTTACTTCATCAGATGCAGCTTCAAAAGCAACTGGAGTGACTGCTGATACCGTAGCTGCAGCTCGCGCACGCTTCTTGGCGCGCAAGAAACGATCCTAGCCATCACGGTACTAAGTATATTGACTAGCTGGATCATTTGGAAAGAACATGGTGTCACTCCAACTCAACTCACTAATATGTCATCATACTCCAGTATTTAGTACTTCTTTGAAGTATCTGGTACGGTAGCAAGTGACATCGGCGTCAAAGGTTCGTAAAAAATAATGACATTATCTACTTAGAGAAACTACTTGACCTGGCAATTGTTTTGCTAGACAGATGACACCAGTGGTAAATCCAAGTGTTGCTGATCATTTAATTTGGTGTGCTGTTTGGCTTGGTTTGCAGGAGATTAAGCAGTTGCTCATTTTTCGCCTGCAGTTCCTCATTTAAGCGCTTCAAGGCTTCGTTGTCATTTACCAGTGCTTTCTCCACCTCGTAGCTGATTGTCATAAATTCTTCATAGCTGTTTTCGGTCAGTTGCAGCTGCTCGGTTTTGGTCTTCAGATCGTCTCGGAGGTGATCCATCAAGTTGATCCACTTCTGCTCGGGAGCGGCAGGCGTTGCGGTGGCCGTTCTTGTGACTTCGTCCGTGCCACCGTTCATCACGAAGTTGTTTCCACCATCCTGTCTTGCACCTTCTCCGCTGTCATCAGCTTCTGCGTTGCTAAGCTCCAGCTCCAGCTCTTTTCCTCCAGTCTCGTGTGGCAAGTTTGGAATCCCAACGACAGTTAGCAGGCGGTTCAACACATTCTCGTACACCTGTATCTTGGTTGTCAGGTCACATATTTGGCTCGCTGACTCCGATGCAGTCTGTTCGTGCTTCTCCTTCAGGATGTCAAGTTCCTGCTGCACAAAGACAGCTTCTTCCTGGGTGCATTCAAGTTTGTGGCTCAAGTCTTCCTTAGTCGCTTCCAACCTGCGCACACACGACTGAAGGTCGTCATTTTCTTGCTCCAGATGCCGAAGTCGTTGACGTAGTTGCACCGCCTCATCTTCGTGCTGCGGAGAGTGCATTTTCTTGGCCGTGTGAACGAGATAGTTCTGCTGCTAGCTCTCCTTTAAGCAACTGCAGGTAGTTGCTCTTGAATAATATTCTGGTCCTTGTGGCGTGCGGAAGCAGTTCGTTATGAACTCGTGAAGTCTTTCTCAAGTTGGTAGCAAGCAAGCGTAAATATTGCTTGCTACCTCAGAAGGACTATCGTGTGTGCACTTTCTCTAATGATTGTCTTCACATCCACTTTTTCACACTCGTGTTATTTGTTAGTACAACGATTCTTCACTTTTTCAATGGACCGCTTTATCCTCCTGCTAACCTGCATATTCGCCTTCATCATTGTTCTCTTCTTCGGTATCGTCCGTCTCACTACCCTGTGGATCCAGCTCATGCATTTTGTATATGATTTTTGCGTATTGCAGACGTCTTTGGTCACGTTCAGGTTGCCAGTATTCACCAATATTTCGTACTCCTTCACCCTGCTTGTCAGATCTTGGATTTGGTAGAATGACTGCATCGTTGTCTTTGCAACTTCCTCCTTCATCATCTCGAGTTCATGCTGTGCAAAGATTAGTTCTTCTTGGCTACGCTCGAGCGCGCAGTCTAAGTCTTCATTTGTAGCTTCCAGCCTACGCACAAACATTTGGAGGTCATCGTTTTCCTGTTCAAGCCATTGCAGTTGTTTTTGTAGCTTTGTCACTTTATCGCCTAGCAAGGAAGTCGACTCCACTCGTGAAGGGCTGATTTGACCAAGCACATTCTGTAAGCTTTGCTCCAAATGTCTGTTTTCATTCTCCAGTTCTCGATTTATTCGAGAGAGACGAGAGATCTCGTTCTCCAATTCCTGCTCGACCTCGCGACTGCACACTTCGAGCTCAGCAAAGTTTGTTTGCGCGACACGAACTTCCACATCCTTTTGAAGCAGTTCGTCGTTCTTCTGACGTAAATCTGCACGAAGCTGCTCCACTGTATCGTTCTCAGTAGGACGAATGAGTGTAGTTGGAGTGCTTTGGATTCCTAGAGACTCATCTTTAGTCACGTTTCCTGGATTTACAATTATCCTCTTCATCTTGCCGTGTTTCAAGTGTTTGCTGTTGGTACTCGTGCCTTCCGAGCGCAATTTCGCCACTGAAGTGCTGAACTTGTAAAATCAACCGGATGAAAACACAAGAGTTCAGTTCTGTGCATTGCGTGGTGGACCGAACTTCGGCTGATGGTGTTTAATTCTCGCGACTTGACGTCTTAAACCGCATCAAGGACAGCAGCAGTCAATCCTGTGGCTTAAGTCCAACTGCAAGCAGCGAGTTTGAACTACTGACCACCAAGCAACCATTCTTCTAAGCTCTTCCGGCAAAAGGTTTGATACGTGCGTGTATGTATTAATTTGAGCAAATCTCGCTAAAACTATCATAAGAAGACCATTATTTTAATAATTGTAAGATATATTTTAATATCTTACAATTCGAGCTACATGTACAACATCCCAAACCTCGATCTACAAGATAAGTCGCATTGCTTTCGTCGTGTCCATCGAGTTCAATCTCTCTTTATAATACGTGGTCTTAGGCTCTCGGTCAAACGGAGGGACATTAAATGATGTAATATGGTTGTAAAATACTTTTGTACTCCAATGGCAAAAGTAACACGTGCACTACTGTATCTAACAACAAAATACTATTGACAATTTAGTGTCATCCCGTAGACACATGCAACTTACATATTATGTAGCATTTTGCCGATACAAACAACTTGACCACAGGTACCCATGTCGCAAAGCCCTTCCTGCACTCCAATGTCAACGAACCGGTGATGCATTGCATTGGGCTCTTGACAGGCTCTTCTGCTTCTACCAATTCGTGAGCGACGCTCCACAGCACCACCAGCACCGCAGTGCTGATCGCCACCGAAAGGCATTCGTTGGTAATCTTAGAGCATCAAGTTTATGTAATATCTATGACAGCGTCGACGGTGTGCAACGAAAGCTGACATTACCCCCTTCTTCACATCAATAATTGCTCGCCTTCGAGCGCGCACCGCCATCGATTCCTGCATTGAGACACCAGGCGATCGACGACAGGCAAAGTGAAGCCATCCGTGTGCAACGCTTCAAGCTCGAGAGTCAGATTAGCGTCGCATAACGTGTCACTTTCGAGCGAACCCTTCGGTAAAGTCCGCACTTAAGCACCTACTACTATCGCGCGGCCTCCGAACAAAGGGTTGCGGTACAACCTTCCTCATCTTTATGAGAACGTTCCTCGAGTCAATCGTCACGACCGTTACTTTTTGTACGAGGAGACACCAAATTATTGTTTCAGGGAATCGTCCAACCTTGTCAAAACCTGGAGTCACAAGGCTCCACTCGCCTTGTGACGGAAGCGTGGGTCAGATGTGAGCAGCTCCAAGCTTGAGGGCGCTGCGCCAATCAGCTGGAGTAGGCACCGCGTCGAGCTCAAGTAAAATCTTGGACCAGTCCCCAAGCCAGCTGTCGCCGATTCCCCTTCCCCTTTCAAATATTTCAAAACACGGTGGTTCCCATCTGATTTCTTCTCTCCTTCAGTATTTAATTGCCACCGTATTTAGCGAACTCACAGTTCTGAATTTCCTCCATCCCACCTACTTTTGGACTAGATCCCTCCCACTGAGTTGCTCCCTTTCTTTTGCTAAGGCTGCACGAGTCCCGCCCACATCTCAAAGGGCAAGGAAGACGGCGAAAGGACCGACGGCTCAACTGGCAAGCCACGGACGTCTCTCTCGTTTTTTGTATACTCGCGTGACGCCACCTTCACTGGAGTTTCCCCTCTCGAAACCATGTCACAACAGGTCAAGGACGTGTATTCAGGCATCAAGAAAATCTTCCCCGGCTCGCGTCGCAGCGGGAGTTTCTCCTTTACAGGTCGCATGAGCGTGGATGCCGAGCTCTCGGCTGAAGCCCAAGCCGCCGCACGGGAGAAACCTTCCAAGAAGAAAGAAGGTCGTCACTCGAGCTTCTCATTCTCGGGCTGGAAGGACAAACGCGCGTCTTCCGAGCCCACGCCTCCTGTGGTCATGTCCCTTCCTTACGGCGCTACTGCCGCCACGCCCAAGGCTAAAAAGTCGCAAGAAGACGACAAAAGCGCGCGTAATTCATTCACACAGACGCTTAATAACGCCTTCCACACTGCGCCCAGTCGTAGCAGTCTCTTCGGACGAAGCAAAGCCAAAGACAAGCACTCGAGCTTCTCGTCCACGTCCTTCGATCTCCCGTCGGAGCCTCCGCAGCTTGGCAACAGAAGTGTCAGTGTAGGAGGAGACCGTCCTCCTTGTATGGGCAATCGCAGCCTCCGCAACAGTGGCGTGCATGGCAACATGGCCCTTCAGCTCCAACCTGGAGCGTCTTTGGGCGCGTCCGGAGGCTCTTCTAACAGTAGATATGGACAGAGGACCAAGGTGCGCTCGGCCAGTCAAAGTCTCACCAGTTTCAGTACTGTCAAGACTGCTCCGAGCTCGTACCAATCCACGTCGGGCTCTATCTCGAACCTCACAGGAAGAGCCTCATTGCAACAGACTAGCACAGTTTATTCGCCCGAGAAGGTCAAGAAAACGAGGAAAAGGAACGAGGCATGTCGTTGAGCTTCTCTTCTTCCGCTAGGAAGGAGAAGAAGGAAAAAAAGAAAGAAGAAGAGGAACGAGAACTTGCCAAGCGCGCGTCGTACTCGAAGAACGAACAGGCGGTCGTGAAGCCTCATGCAGGCACTTGGGACTCGGACAGTGACGATGACTATGAAGACACCAAGCGACCGACACGTGGACTTGATCGCCGCTCGCAGAGTATGGACTTTATGGAGCAGGCGCCGGAGCACCTCATCTCGAAGATTTGGCGCAAACTGCCGATCCAGGCCCGTCTCATTGGCGGACGTGGCAACATTGATCTTGACCTGCAAAAGGATCGTACGAGTTTTTCACGCAGCTCAGAGGCACGGAAGTTTGCCATAGCAGCTGAGAAAGCCAAGGCAGCAGAGCTCCACCGTCGATCGATCTCGGGACGGAAGGAGCCGAGTCCCGTCCCAGCTGAAGAGGTTCTGTCGCTTGGTGTTGCGAAGCGCACTCGTTTCAGTCCAAAGCCTACGATCATTCTTTCAGACGCAAACGATGGTGCTTCGGGTGCATACACTGCGCTTGAGAGTTATGACGATGTACTGGTGCGCGTGTGCAAGTTTGCAGCCCATGATCAGCGACCGACGACCACGAAGGTGCAGGAGTTCCTCGAACGCTCCATGGCTTTCCTTCATGGTACACGGACTAAGCATGGCAATGTTGTGAACATCTCGAACGAGGAGATCCGCATGTGGCGTCGACTGGCGTTGCATGACTGGATGCTCGAGGAGGTGACGACAGCCCAAGCAGCAGCGGCTTTAGGCGTTAAGGGAAAGGACGTTGAAGCACCGTCATCGCGTACAAGTTCTGCTGTGACGGAGGGCACTGATAGTGATAGTGACAGTCAGCCGCAGTCTAGAGCTCCTCGGAGACTGCAGAGCGTGGCACTCCACCGATCTCTGAGCGAGAGCGTGGCGGAGGAGGAACCTGAGGAGGAAGACATGGAAGAGGAGCTGGAGGTGCCGTCCAACATGAAGTTCGACAAGTTATGCGGCGTGGTGAACTGCTGCGTGAACTTCGGTGAAGTGCTCTTCTCTCCTAACGAGATCGACGACCTGGTGCGTCTCGAGTTTATCGTGGAGGAGGATGGTTGGATCTAAGTTGTGAATAGCCTAAGAAGATTTTTTATTCGGTAAGGTCAAATAAGTGAAGGAACAAGCTATGAAATGCGTTGAATCTACGAGCACCGCAATACGGACGCAACACATCGGCACAATACGGACAAACTCTGTTTTCGATCACCAGGCGTCACGCATCGATGTTAAACACTAATTTGGCTAGCTTGTGCTCTTGTCTTCTTTCGTCAGGAACACAATAAAACGAGCTCTTGGATCTAAATCTTGACATTGCAGAGGCGCACGATGTCGCGCTTCCTGAACTGGAACTGCCCGCAGTACACACACGAGTTGATAATGTCCACGAGCAAATCCAAGTCTCTCGAAGACGAAATAGGTGGCGGATTAAGCCACGACACGGGTTTGTGGTGTCGTTTCTTCTTCCCCTCGCTCTTGTCAGCACTGTCGTCTTCGTCCTGTACTTCCACCATGTTATTGTCTCTGCTGTGCTGACGTCGATGCTTGCGGATCCACCCACTCACAGCACTACGAAACTTGACCTTCCCCGAGACCTGATTGTCCTGACTGCGCACGCTCGAAATGGACGACGTCGAGTCCACACTGACAGCACTGTCCAGCCGTCGCATGCGGAAGCTCGCTCCGAGCGTCGACATGACCGACGTATGTCCATTCGACTCGACTGATTCCGTGCGTCCAAGTCCTGGCTGAACATTTGTCGCCGATGGTTTATTGTGGTTCTTCTGGAACTCGCGTTCCTCTGCTTCCCAGTCAAAGTGTGCCAGTCGTCTCCATCGTTTCACGTCGTTCCCTGAAAACTTCTTTTCCTCTCGGAACCCCGGCAGCCAGGGCGTGTCACCTTGCGGGTATCCCAAGAACATGGCGGAGCGATAGAGGAACTCGGCGATCATGAGCGGCACAGAGCGCTCAAGTGGCGGTTCTGGGTCATAGTAGTCGTCTTCCGACGATATACTCGCCGTCGGATCGTCACCCCAGTCCTCAGGGTCGTGTAAGAACGACATGGTATGGAACAAGCCCGCCACATTGAAAACGAGTTCGTCGTAACTCTCGACTTTGGGTGGCGGCACCACGTCGGGCGCGTACATGTTCTTGAACGTCACTTTGCGACGGCGTCGGGTCTTGCCGACGGACATGGCGGGAACGGACTGATGACGTGCGAGCGAGAAGCCTCGACGTCGAGGAGGAGTCTCAGCGTTGGGCGGAACTCCAGACACGCTCTTACCTCTCGGCCGTTCGTCCAGTGGCAAGCTGTCGCTCCTGCTGGGAACCGACGTCTTGCGTTGAACCTGCTCGTGCCAGGACACAGGGGCGTCGTCCATCGGCATGCTTCTAAGCTTGTGCCAGCCTGTTCGACGGAAGCCTCGTAACTCGCAGCGTCAATCAATGAGCACAAGGCAGAGTTGCGTCTGTCCGCTCCTTTTCCCTAACGGCTAAACGTAGCGAAATGACTGCTACGTTTAATAGTGAAACTAAGAGAACGGCGGTTATGTCGGCGAACAATGTACGGAATCCGCCAGATGGACAAAGGGGGAGAGATGCTCCAAAGCAACAGACGAAATGGAGCTGAATACCAGGCTTTGCGTCACGCCAACTCGTTTGCGGGTCTATTTAGCTCGATTGTTTGAGATCGGATGCAAAATTCACTCGACTAATGGAAGCAGACGATCTGATGCAGGACAAATTATCCGGTAATATCCACTACTAGTGGCACTAGTACTTGGTTCATGGTTTTGGTCACGACCACGTTGTATTGGTCGTCTCTGATCGCCTATGATGACTGACAAGGCAGAGTGGATAATGACATGCCTCACCGAAATAGTCACAGACAGAAAACCGAGTTAGCGCAAAAATGAACTGGCTGTTGGTCAGTCACTTTATATGATGAGTCTTAGCACTGACTACGTGTCTTTGGCTATAGTACATGACGGAGAGTTACGAAGCACTAGCTACTAGTCTTCTCCGTAATATATCAATGCACCCACTGCGTGGTGCTCCTAATCTATTCGCTCGATCCGCCATCGCGCTGGTCGACAGCTTCAACTTCAACTTTTCACGGCAGCACCGCTTAGTTACCAACTCACACCGCTAGGTCCGTCAGGCTCAACTGACTGCGTGTCAAATGAGTAGTGATTAGCCGCTGGTTGAATGGCAGCAGGATCGGTTGCGGGTTTCGGCCGGCTTGCTCCAGGTCGCCATCCTCCGTCGTATTAGATGACGAACCAGATGTATCAGTGTCGGTCGAGTCACCACGTGCACGGGCCAAATCGCGTCTGGCCTCCTTGGCAGCTCCTGCAATCTCGAACGCAGCGGCTGCTTGCAACACAGGACTGAGCCGCTGCACCGACTCGAACATAGCGATCTTGGGCTGATTCCGACGCTGGCGATGATAGTACTCCTTTGGGATCGCAATGATCTCGCGCAGCTTGGCCTCGAATCGCCGCTGGTACCGCACAGGGTCGATGGCTGACAGGCCCTCACCGTCCTTCTGCTGGATGTCCACTTTCCAGAACCGCTCGAGACGCTTCTGTAGTGTCCAAGTCTGTAGGATATCGATGATACCCACGTAGTAGTAGCCAGGGCCGAACACTCGCTGACTCTTCCGCATAGAGCGCTTGGGTCGCGGCTCACCGCTAGATGGATATCGCGACTGGTTCAGAGGGTCTTCCGGTTGATGGAATAGCGAATGCACGCTCGGAGCTACACTCATGCCGAGCTTTTTCGGCGCGGTTTCCTTTTCGTCCTCGTGATGGTGAACGTGCTTGCTAGCGGAGGACCCGCTGGCAGAGCTTCCGGTGGATGACGACCAATTCGACGATGACGCAGAGATGAAGCTATCGTTGGTGAGACTGTTGGTAGATGAATTGGACCCGGTATTCGTTGCTGTGTTGGCTGCTGTCCGCTCACTCAGGATCGAGTTTTGCGCAGGTCTGGAAGGTTGGTCCACAGCGAACTCGATGTCCATGACACCAAGGAGCAAACTGTAATCCATGATGCCGAGATCACACAAGAAAAGAGAGTCATCCCGTAGTTGTTCGTATAGCTCGACGCCTTCCTCCGTACCAATTCGCATCCTTGTGCGTAGGTCATTGTCCTTTAACACGACATTCGGCTCGTGTAGCCCCACGACATTGGGGCACTGCAGCAAACTCTTCTTCGCACCATATTTGAACATCATCGAGCAATGCCTGCACTTAACCTTGGCACCTCGACGCGGTCGTTTGTAACTACGATTCACCCAGGAGCCCTTAATATCAAATCGGTGGTGGATCTGCACCCCCTCCTCCATCACATCGAACAGGTTTTCCATGACGATGAAATAGAAGCGCTTGTCGTACATGGTAATCTTGAAGCAACCATAAAACTTGGTAATCAGCGAGCTTGGGTTCAGGGTCAAGTACTCTGTGTACTTCTCTGCGATCTCGCACAGGAAGCGCGCTTCCTCCTCGGCCATGGACTTCACGATGTACTTCTTGTCGCCACTGAAAAACATAAACGCACCACTTGCGCCTTCACTGATGTTAGGTTTGTGCTTGTCTGAAAAGATTTCATAAAATCAACTGCCTTGATCCCGTAAGCTTGACGCAGCTCCGCGAACGCCTGTGGTTTATAAGGGGTGAAGCGAATGGACGCTGTTGTGTTCCCTGACACGTGAGTTGGTGACCGCATACCTTCCGATGTTGCTGCCGTCGATGCAGATGAGGGATTGTGCAGACGACGATCCACATTTGGTGGCTGCGTGTGCATCGATCGTTGATCTTGAGAGATATCAAAACTAAAATCTGGTTCTTTGCTGTTTTTCTTTCTCGCACGACGAGCTTCAGCATCAGCACTGCTATTGCGATGAAGTCCAGCGCTGATAGCATCCGTAATACTGCCAAGCATCCGATTTCTTTGGATGCTTTGCAGCAAGTTGCTGCTGCTAATACCTGCTGCAAGAGGACCAGTTGCTGTTGTTGCAGCTTCACCAAGCGATTCACGTTCGTCTTCATCATCACTAACACCCAATACAAGTTCTTGCGTCGGAGACCGTTCACGAATACGAATGAGGTCGTCTTCAGAAATTTGGATGGCACGTGTCATACCCTCGATAGTGAAGTAAATGAGCTCTTCCTGAAGTGCCGTATTGAGTTGTGCACTGAACTGTTTATCTGCAGAGTCCGACGAAAACTTGAGCCAATTGGGCCGAATTAGACTCGGACTATTAATCATGAACCACACGAAATAGTCGATAGCACCACGAGCCGACAGCGCGAACGTGAAGGCACGAAAGGTGTGACTTGGTGGAAAGTTGCCGTCTTTATCGTATGTTGTTCGTGTCTGAAACGATAAAGCGTACCAAATGAACACAATCGTCCAGTAGATGGTATAACTCGTGATCGAAAGCGCACCATTGCGTAGCATCTCACGACGACTCTGGAGAGTGTCACGAAGTCCAGAACGAAGCCGCTTGACGCCAAAGATCAGCACAGCAATACCCGAAAGGTAGAACAAGATCATCCACATGTAGAACAGCAGCCAGCTCCCGAGGTTGAGGTGGAAAAAGTCTCTCTCTTCAGGTATATCATTTGTCTGACGCTTGGTCCAGCAATAATTACCATCCGCTAGACCATGTACACCAGGTACAAATGCTGCAAAGATCCCTGTAAAAGCTCCAGCAGAGTACACCATGATCTTAAACCTTCTTCGATTCGCTTTGACACTCATGAATGGGTTTGTAAGTGACCAATACAGATCCACAATCTGCGCAAAGTACCAGCAGTCACTCGACAGGTACAAAAACTGCGTAATCCCCGACAGATACGCACACGACGCTTCATCATCAGCTTTGTAGACCCCCATATCCAGCAACATTGGATCCAACAAGAATCTCAACGCCAAGAAAATATCAATCACACACTTGTAGTAAATCAGTGGGTTGGGATGTCTCTGGTAGCTCTGTACTCCATGATACGTCACAAAGACGCACACACACAGTATCAAAGTCAAGAGTGATCCAAACACCAATCCAGGGTCGATATTGTAGCCATTGAGCGAGTTCAGCGTCTCTGCCAATACGAACATAATGACCAACAGAACAACTCCAACTCCCAGCACGATATAGCCCTCTTTCGACCAGTTAGTAAAGTCCACTTGAGGTTTCAGAATCTGTCCAATGTTCTCGTCCAGTCCTCCACTTTCGTCAATGACATCGAGGTCAAACTCTTGATTGGGCGACAGAACGAGTGGATCGTTGACTGTGGTGCCTCGTCCGATCGCTCCGAAGAAGCTCTCCCTCAATCCTCCAACATTAGACGACATTCTGGACAGTACCGTGTCACGTAGAGCGAAAGAGCTGCGTGTAGATGTCTTGCTATTGGTTGTCGTCCTTCTGAACCTTAAACTGACGCTGGAATCTCCCAATCCGGAGCGTGACGACTCGCCAGAAGCTGCTGAATGTTGTGACGAGCTTAGACGGTCTCGATGTTGTCTGGCACTGACGTCTACGGCCTCAATGGAGACTCTTCGGGAGATTTTCGGCTTTTGCGGACTATTGGGCTTCCTGAGGGCCGATTTAAGCGGCGATTGCGACTCTGTAGAGGCTGTAGATGGCTCTGATAATGGCGCAGCTGTGGAGATGTTGATAGGAGGCTGCAGAGCCGAATGCAACGGCGATTGAAGCGGAGATGGAGACACTGAGAAGCCGGACGTGCCAGTGTCCATTGCGCCGTCCACAGAGCGATCCAGAGCACGCGGAGACTGCGACGGTGACGACGGAGACACGGAGAACGCGGATGTACCGGTTGCAATGTCAGAGTCGTCGCTGAGGAGCCGCGATGGCCCTGCGGATCCAGCGCCCGCCTCCATGGGTACGAATGAAGAATGATACCAACTGTTAGGAGTGGATTTTCAAGAGTCGCATACAAAACTGAAGACATTTCGGAGTGTCGATAAATGGGAGTAAACACGTTGATTTGCATCTGACATGGGTTCATTGGAGTTGTTGGTGTGGCGCACATTTCGTAAAAAGTCTTTTTACGACGACGTAATTACGCTCTCCTCGGAATTGGCTGGTTGGCAGCCGAAAGCTCATTGAGTCGCTCTAATAGCGCGTCAGTCCGAATAACTTCCTTCCAAAATGGTGCGTATAGAGTCTCCGCTTCGGATGCGTTTAGGTCGGCAACTACAGCTCCCAACAAGATGACGCGCATATGACCGTGTTCCCCATGGAATTGCACGTCGTCTGAACTGCTTTTCACGCCTAAACTCGCATCAGAAGCTGCTGAAAGACAGAGAACCTCGACATGTTAAATAGTCTAACCGTTATGTATCTGTTAACGTTCAGCCGTCGCACAAGACCTTCCGTACCAAGCGCATCCTCGCCAAGAAGGCCAAGCAGAACCGCCCGATCCCGCAGTGGATCCGTCTGCGCACTGACAACACCATCAAGTACAACGCCAAGCGTCGTCACTGGCGCCGCACCAAGCTCGGCCTGTAAGCAGGACGTTGTTACGATGGACGAGGTGTCTATGGACTCTGGCTGGCTGTAGCTCAAGCTGCAATGTCGGTGTGGACTTGGTTCGAGTTGCTTAGCGGATAACCCAGAACGAAGTCTCTTGAGAAGGACGCTATTGCTCTATTCGTTGGATACAGGTACTCTATTGATCTATTCTTGGATGCAGATACGCTATTGGTCTGGATAAAGTATCGTTCAGGTTCAGGAAGCTATGCATTCGCTTACATGGGCTACTGAGATGTCTACAGCTACTCATCATCGGCGTCTTTGGTCTCCCCGTCGTCTTCGGCGTAATCTGGTTCATAGCGTTGCAGTCGACGACGTAGATCCTGCAGTTGCTGGTTCTTGGTCGTGACCATGCGCTTCATGGACTGGAACTGCGCTGTCTGGGAGATGTGCTGTCGAGCGTCTTCCGTCTGTCGCTCGAGCTCCTCTACACGGTCATTGGCTTGTTCGAGCTTCCGTTGGAGCTTGCGCAACTCCTTGGCATGTGCTGCTTCCAGAGCCTCTTGTTCCTGTTTGGACGTCAGTCTTGCTGCACGGATCTCGTCTTGATGTTGCTCATGCTCTTGCTGCAGTTGTTTCTCCAGCTTCTCCTTGGCTTCGGCGTCGGCTTTGACCTTTGCATTAGTTTTTGGTAATGCTCCAATTTGTGCTGCACCGCTGGCTTCTCCGCTAGTCCATTCGGATACACTAAGCTGCTCTACACGCTCCAACAGCTCCTTATCTTCTACCATCGCGATGTCCAGATCCAGAGCAAGATCCTGGTTGTAAAGTAGACAAATGAGTTCTCAATTTCGATTGAACATCTCAGGACCTACGCTGTCTTCAGCCTCAATGAAAATCTGACGCAGTAGCAACGCCATCATGTTGATGGTGTCTTGTAATTCACTGCGGATGTTGGCCTGCGAGTAAAGGATGTTGTCAAAGTACCTCAAGCGGTTGGTTGAACAGGTTTTAGACCATACCTTGACCGCGAAACATAGCGACTTAATCGCTTCCTGAATATCCTTTTGGCTGTAAACCTCCTCGGACGACAATCGATCGGAGCGCGTGTCTTCAAAGTCAGCTTCGACGTTCTCCAGGTGCGTTTTAAGACGCGACCGGAAGAACTTGAGAAACTTGCTCAGCTGAAAAGCACGCCACGTGAGACTCAATTCCACTCAAAGAGCAAAAGGCGTACACACCTCTTCTTGATGGTGCTGGCTCACACGTCCAGGCATGATACTGTCCTGTTATCTCACTTTGCTAATGAAGCTCTGGTGAGAGGGTCGTTCGAGAAGGCGGAGTGGTTTCATGCGCATAATAGCTAAGATCGTTCTTGGTCAGATTCTGGCCACAGATCGCATGCCAATGCATGACCATCAAATCTGCTGGTGCTCATTGCGATGGATCTCACGCTAATTCGACGACAGCGTTCTTGCTCGAGTGACTTGTAGAGTTGGTTGCACTGGTTCATGACATCGTGTTCCGATTCGTTCCGATGGTTCTGTGATTGCTGCGCGCAGTGAATCTGCTTCGCAATCCATTGAGGCCGCTCCGCAGCAACAGAGTGAGGGCGCGGGATCACTGTCTTCTTCTCCCAGAGCAAAATGCCTTCAGTCTGATTGTTGTGTTGCAGTAATGTATTCTCGTAGTCACACTCGATCTCGGTTGTGTCTGTGGTCTTCACTGGAGGTAGATTTCGTCGTTGTTGAGCTTCTAGACGCTTTCGACGACGACTAGCCTTGCGTTTGGCTCCTTCTTTTGCAAGTTGCTCACGATAGATTCGTTGATCCTCAAGACGTTGCGCCTCATTCGCAGCCTCTATTAAGTGTGTCCGACGCTCACCTTCTCGATCGATGTATTGTTGCAGAGTGGAGTGGAGTGTGGAAGCATTTTTATCGTTCGATGAAGCTTTACCACCATCTGAAAGCTCGTGTGCTAGTTCAGGGAACTGCAACTCGATCAAGTAAGTACGCTATATCAGTAAAGAAAAATGAGCAGGACTTGCAGCTCACCTCGATGCGGCTGAACGTGACTGGAGGGCGGATGACAACAGCTCCTTTCTCGAGTAGCATTTTTACAAGTATCGCGTTCTGGTTCTGGTATGCACACATGAGCGGCGATATACCAGTCTAAAACAAAACACAGCATGAGCAAACTAGTTCATGCAAACATCTTGTGAAAACCACACCTTACAATTGATATTGACGTCGGCACCGTGCTCCAGCAACCACGTCGCGACTCGCACTACGTTCCGCTCACACGCGATGTACAAGGCGTCTGATTCAACTGGCAAACACGACAGTTGAAATGCCAATATTTCTACATCAACAAACAACACGAACGAGATTCGACTGGTTGATCTTTGCTCCGAAATGCACCAACACTTGGAGGGTTTTCACGTGGCGCTTTTGGTCCCTATTACCTAGAATTCCTCTACATTTCGTTACTCAGCTAAGTCTCAATACATAGATAGTAGCCATATTATGAAGCAACCTGGCAGCACAGATCATGGCCGAGTCACCTCGCTCGTCGTCATCTGCTCCAAGTGCTCCTTCCAAACGACGAGCGTTGGGGTCCATCCCATGTCTCAGGAGCTTTCGTACAGCTTTATGTCTGCCTTCCGCTGCCAATGCGTGCAAGTGGTCGTAGCCCAACTCTCGGTCCAAGTATCCATACTGGACGTCGGCATACGGCCAGATGCAAGCACTCACCTTCGCCCCCATGGTAAAAGAGATAATGACAGCTATTTTCGTTGAAGTGCTGCTCTATCTGCAATTTGATTGGTCAGTTTGAATTCAAGTGCCACTTAGCGACCGATAAATACATTCACCTGCTCTGCTGCTCACCATACGAATACGACGCGCATCATACACACTACACTCCTGACTGAACAACTTATCATCATCACTGCATCGTGCGCCGTATTTGTTGCGGAACTCCTTCTTGAGCGCCGATAAAACGTGGATGTCGTCATGCAAGTCGGCAATGAGGTGATCAGGTGCCTTGTTGTCCTTGCGGAGCGTCGCTAGTAGAACCTTTTTGTTATGTAAAGACTCGAAGATCACCTCGAAATTCTGCAGCAGGAGGCCGAAATATTTCTGCTCAGCCAGTGCTGCTCGCATCGACACGTCCAGTGAACTGTTGCTCGCGTTCGAGTTGGCCGTGTTACTACTGCCTTCCTCGCCCGTCGTCTCCGAGTTCTCCGTGCTGTTTTCTTCTGGTGAGTGGCCACGTGAGTCCCCACTGCCTTGTCCTGAGCCGTCACCACCGTTTCCTCCACCAGTTGCTTCTGATCCACCGGCACCTGCACTGCCCTCGCGGTAGGCTGCAATAGCACGTGTGCTGTTGTATGCGGTCGATGCGGATCCCGCTCCCGCCAGAGGCACAGACCGTTTGTATCGCTTGTGGCCATGCAACATAGGTGACCCAGTCCCAACCAAAGGACCAGTCTGTTGCTGCTGCTGAGCCTGCTGCTGTTCGTGCGCAATGGATTCGGACGCCTCGTTGGTACATTTCTCGTCAATGTATTCATTTGACTTGATCAAATGCAACAGATCTGGGCGGGCATGCAATCGCTGATGCAAATAGTACACGTCCGGTCGACCATCGCAAAAGTTGATGTACTCGCGGTCATCCACTCCTGCAAAACCAGCAAAACATCAGAAGTGCGTCAGTACAAGTTATCGAGAAAGTCGCTATCTACTGCATCCCATCATGGGCTCTCCACTCTCTGCTGTCCACTCTCGGCCCTTCATGCCACACATATGGATCAGCACGAGAACTTCGATCCCCAGCAAGCAGAAGCGATATACAGTTGTGCTCACTCTTGTTCATACCAGCAGCGGTGAACTCGAAACACGTTTTCGTATACGCGAACGAGAGTTCCTTCCAAATCTCCCACAGCTGCATGCTGCTCCACTTAAAATTGCGCGAGTTCGTGGTACTCCCTCCTGTGCCCACTGGCCCTCCTTCACCACCCGCGCCTGCTGACCCAGGCGGGTGTTGACGATTGAGCAACGCAATGTACATTTCACGGACGTCTACCCAGAACTGCCATCGCGAAAGCTCGGCTGCCAATCGGTCAACGAACTCGGGTGACAAAACGACATCCACCAACCGGATCACATCTTCAGATGTCACCGGCACCTCCTTGTATTGCGACTCTCCCTTGGATTCTTCGTCGAGGTAGTAGCCGCTAGTATTTGCTTTGGAAGCACGAGGACGTTGTGGGTGCGAACCACTGTCACCACCGCTTGAAGGGGGAGACGGACTCTGGCTGCCGTAGTTGGCGTAATTCCTGGACCGCGACGTATGTGAGCCGTAGTGCGACTGTGACGACGGGCCCGCGCTGCGCTGGTCGTACCGTGTTCGGTACTGCAAGTCGGGCCGTGACCCAGACAGGGAGCTACTGCCGACGCTAGATGGCCGTCGGGTTTCCATTCGCCGTGGCTGATGGGTTAGCGTCGGCTGCTGCAAAGCTGCACTGTTGTTTTCGGCGCTGGCAGCATTTGCCATATCTTTTAGTCGCTGGTTACGGTAGTACCGGTACAGAGCCTCCACCATCACATGTTTTTTCACATTCTTGAGACCGCGCAGCTTGAGATGTGAACACTTTTTGCGGAGCTGCTTGGATGTCCAGGTCTCATATCGAGTGCTGTCCCGCGGATGACGCGCCTCGCCCGCGGGCTCGTACTGCATGGGATCTTCGTTCGGCGGACCGATCGTCTGTGCCGAGCGCAAACTGGATCCGGTGTTGCTGCTGGGTCCTCGGCGAGATACAGTTGCTGACTGTGTGCTACTGGATCCTGCGCTAGCTGCGTTCTGGATGGCGGGCTGCTGTGACATCCTCATGGACGCGGGGCCACCTACACTGGGTCCTGCTTGCACACTGTAGCCATCGTAAGTAGGCGAGTCGAACTGCTGCGGCAAGTGACGCTTGAGTCCGCGGGTGGCCATATTAGCGCTTGGCATCCAGGACTCGCCTGTCATTGCGGGCGAGGATACTGGTGATAGATGGTTGCGCGACGACGACGCCGTCGTGATACGACCACCTTCCACACCAGCACCAAAGTACTGCTGCTGCATCTGCATGGGCGGTGAAGACGTCCCACTGCCACCGTACGGACTCGCGAGCGACTGGCTCGGGTACATGTGACGGCGGATGCTGGTCGGATCTCGGTTTCCTTGAACATTAGGCGTCACTGGGCTCTGTTGATTCTCTTGACTCTGCTGAGCCTGTGTCTGTGTCTGTGTCTGTGTCTGTGTCTGTGTCTGTGTCTGTGTCCTCATGACCGCAGCCGTCGTCGTAGCTGTCGTGACGGCGGTGTTGCTTGAGCCGGTTGGTGCACGTAGCACTGCCGGTACACGCCGCATTGGACTGTTCCCGTCACTACTGGAGTTCTGCAATGCGTTACCTGCACCGCTTCGGCCATTGCCTGAGTTGGCCGGGCTGCTGCCACTTGGGCTGCTGTTGTTGACCGTCGAAGCGGCTGCAGTTGTCGTCGTCGACGTGACCGCCGAGCTCTGTGAGCTTGTGGTCGGCGGCACGAAGCTGCTCATGCTGTCCTAGTGTACTTGCTCTCCTGGCTCCTCGCGGCTCGCGAAGTCGCTGCATACGCCACACACAGGATGTGTTAGCTGTCGTGTCCGGCCTATCGTAGCTCCACCACGTACGGCTGGTTGGTTGTTCCTCGGCTGCAAATTCGCTACTGCCCGTCGTCTAACCCGGGATCTCGAGCCGAAGGCGAGCGAATTCCGAGCCAAAAATACGTTCTGTCCCCGCCCCGTTTTGTTGTTGGATGCGCAAAGCCGGGGCACTGGGGACGGGGAGAGGCGACATCAAGGGTGCCCACGACCACTCTTCAAGTCGTGTTTGTGCAAGAGCAAGAGCTCGTTGGTGTTTGCAGGTACTAGAGATACACTAGAGCAATGCCTTCCAGGCAAGAGCGGGTAAGCAGCAAACTAGTCGAGGACAGTGAATGAGGGTCTTTTGACATCGGGCTGGGCGACAGGGCGCCGCGTTAGAAAAACGAAGACAACCGACCAAAGTCGGGTACGATCAGAATCAGATATGACGGGGTCTTAGAGATCGACGATTCGCTGAAATACCTTCACTGCTTTGATTGGCCAAATTTTCGCTTTTTCCACGACCACGTGCGCACTTAGTGGGCGCTAAACGGTCGGCGGTTCACGGTAGTTCGCTGTGGTGAGTTCTCACGCTATGGTAGCTTGTAGCAGACTAGAGGACCACGAGATGACATGGCGGACTTATGGTGAACACTATCGAATTCGTATTTATGCGTTCGAAGTCCGGACTCGCTAGCCTCGAACTGCATGATTCAGTTTCGGAAAATAAATCGAGAAGGGGGTGCACTTACTGAAAATATTGCCAGCAGGTTTGGTCCTAAAGTATGAAGTATGGCAGGGAAATACCGAAATTGAAAACTGGGTCACAACCCGAGCATAAAATATGGCAGAATGCGCCTGGCTATGACTGGTTGTGTGACGACCACCGTGCTACAACCACTTGATGGCTATTTTCTTCCAAACTACTATAGTATTTCCTTATTGCTCGTGTGACCCCGTCACACTTGGTAGCACTTGTAGTCAATCCATGACGGGGTCACACGAGCACCTTGCTTGAGGAAGCGTGCTATTAAGAGTATACAAACTCTAAATGAACGGCAGTTCACTAGTCCCTGGTCTTAGGGGACTTAATAGCCAGTTTAGAGTAGATTTTAGACTGATTTATTTATAGTTAATTAGGTTCATTTGGCCTGTAATACAAACTCCTAATTAACTATACTTTAATCTAATTATGCATATAAAAGGTAGGTTTAAAGCTATTGGTTGGCCCTCGGCCACCGAACCTACGTGGCAGTAGTGTGGTCCACACCACTCACAACAGAGTATCTAAAACAAATACTAGAGGCTTTTAGCAGAACTGTTCCTGTTCAGACTTGTCAAGCACCTGCCAGCACAACAGACAAGTCTCCTTAACTAACTTTAGCAGAACCGTCCTGCTTCTTCGTGACCTGATGTCGACGGCGCTTAAAATTAGCTGAGTTCTACCTACGCTATGCTCACATTCAGTAATTAACTGTAGGCGACCAAGATGGTGTTTCGGTTTACGGAGGAGCATGATAAAGAGCTCATGAGGGAAGTGATTTCCCAGAAGCCATTTGAAGCTAAGTACGGGGATGCCGCTCGGGTGTGGACACATGTAGCAGAGCGTATATCTACGGCTATCCAGACGAAAGTTGTGGAGAAGCAAGTTCGTGATCGTGTGCGGCTCCTGAAAAAACACTGGCGTGCAGGTGAGCTTCGTTCCGCCCTGGGGAGCGGGATCGAGGAAAGCCGTGATGCTGTCAACGAACAGAACCATTACGAGACAATGGCAGGTTTGGTGGGTCAATATGTGTTGCTAGAAGACGCTTTTAAGGACGACAAGAAGGAACGAGCAAAAAAGAAGAAGGCAGACGAGGCTAGCGCTACCCGTTGCGCATCTGAAATAGTAGAAGAAGCCATCGTGAGGCGAGCATTTCGAGCAGAAGACTACGAGTCGACCTCCAGTGTATCCGACAGCGAGGATATAGACGATGTTGCGTCATCCTCGTCAACACCAAGCAAACCCCGTAGAACGAAGCGTAAGAACGCTTTCCAACAAGAAGCTGAGCGGCAAGAAAAGCGTTTACGCGCCGATATGGAGCTTCGCCGACAGCTATTTGAGCAGCAAATGCAATCGCAACTTCGGCAGCATGAAGATCGCATCGCATTTGAGCGAGAGGTGCAAGCTAAGAGAATGCAAATGGAGCAAGACCGCGCTCTTGCACAAGAGCGAGCTGAAGAGCGAGCTCTACAAGCTCGTCGTGAGTCTGAAGAACGGAACCGACAGCTTATTTTCGAGTGTGTGAAAGTCCTGCGTGATGCTTTCACCAGCAAGAACAAGTAAAATTGAGGGTTGCGGAAAGATGCATAACAAGAAATGCTACCGTTTATTCAATCACTCCGCAAATACGTTTTTAGACTTGGAGGCGACAGGCCAAAGTTGTCACTATTGTGTTTCCACCACGAGCACAGGTGATGCAGTTTGTGAAGAAGACACCGACCTTGTACATTAAACCAACAGGCTGGATACCAACACGCACTTGTCGTTTATAGTCGAGCGCTGTCCAATAGTTCGTAACCTGTCCGTAAGACCATTCTACAGACACTCGAACTCGGCTCATGCTGACATTAACTTGTCGTTGCTGCCGCGATAGATTTCCAACTGCTCCTGCGTACGGACTACATAGCACATCATCGTTACCGTACGCTTGGTCTCCGTAGATCCGATACGGTTGGAAACGAGCATCTCGGCGAATTGCTTCCGATATTTTTGAGTCCTTAAACAGCTTTATGTCGTGATTTCTTCCCGGAAATGGACCATACAAGTGTGCAATTAACCCGTCTGGCGTAGTGAGCGTTCGGTATTTCAGCGCATGTTTGCGTTTGTGTCCGTTATAAACGGACTTCTGGCTCATGAACTTGCCATCCCTCTTGATGTAGCGTGGTCCTGGTCTACATATTCCTCTCACTGTCCAATCAATAAACGCCCATGCGTTCTGAATGAGGCCTCCAGCATCAAAAACTGCGTCGGCGTATGCTTGAAGATTACCAGCAACGTATCCGTGATTGAAGTAGAGTAGCCGGGAAAACTTCGATTCGATGAACATCATCACATGCAGGAAAAGGTTAGACAATCCACTAGAATCTCTTCCAAAAAAGCTTTCCAAATCCTCCCAGCGTATTGGAACCGCAAGCTTATACAAGACAACACAAAGTCCCTCAACTCCAGTGGCTGCGGTCCGCTCTCGAGCCCCGCAAACCTAAAGTCAGTTGACGCACGACATGGAGCATGTCGCTCTCGTAGCCTTCGTCTGTTGACAACATGACGGGCAGTTTACTGTTCAACGCAGAATTGGTATCGAGCTGTTAGGAAGGTGAGGCTAGTAAAGTTCTTCAGCGCCAGAATGCCTCTCCCGAATGTCTTCTATTCCACCTAAAGTTTAGCGCGCCCGGAGAACGAGTTAGCTCACTGTACCATGATGAGCAAGAACAGCATTTTGTTGTTCGATTGGTGTGTTCGAAGCTACCTACCTGTTCACACTTGTCAGTTCCAAGATAAGGTTAGGCGAAAAACCCGTATGGTCAACAGACTTTTCGTGAAAACACAGTTCTGCTAAAAACCTCTAATGGCAATAGCCAATGTACACGAGAGATGTAGCCATGTATCAAATGTTTTGCCTGAAGTCGGAAAAATTGTGCAAAATAAAATGGCTATATTTACTGACTTGACGTTTGTATGCCTTTCGTTAAACGCGTAGCAAGATGCACGGGCGACAACAGACGCTGGACTCGCTGTACCCGCAGGCGCGCAAGCTGCAGTTCGAGCTCAAGATGCAGATGAGCTACTTGGACTCAGGGCGTACGGGCGGCAGGACGGACGCAGAGCTGCAAGCCGAAGCTCGCGGGAACCTCAGCACACTGGAGCAGCTCTTGTGGCAGCTGGACTCGCTCGTGCAGACGAGCGCCAAGCCTACAGAGAGAGACACGTGGACCAAGAAGTTGCAGCAACTACGGAGCGAGACCCACGCGCTGGGGAGCACATTGGAACAACATATCTACAGCGTCAGTCGTCGGGCGGTGGAGGCGCGAGAGCGAGAGAGTCTCATGAGCAGACGCAATGGAGTACGAGACTGTTTAAAAGGAGTTCTTGCCGCCATTTAGTGCTAATTAGGAGCTGCTTACTACTACAGGGATTTGACAGTGGCAATGGAGCCATGTACGCCGCACAGGAGTCGGAGAGTCTGCAGAGATCGTCGCAGATGGTCTCGGACTTGACGAGTCTGTCGCAGTCGATTCTGGGGGATCTGGGCGAGCAACGCAATCGCATGAAGGTTTGTATGACGTGTGTGTGGGAGGTCTGTGGAAGCTTATGGTGTGCTGTTGGCAGAATGTGCGGACGAAGCTACTGGACATTGCGAATAGATTAGGGCTGTCTAGCTCACTACTGCGGGTGATTGAGCGACGAGATACTGTGGACTTTTGGATCGTCATAGGCGGAATGATATTCACGCTCGTGTTCCTGTACGTGTGCTACTCGTACGCGACACAGAGTTAGACAGAGCTGCTATAATGGTAAGGGATAATGAATATGTCGTGTTTTGCACGGAGAGGCTCATGTTGCAGTGATCCAAGCCGTGAGTCAAATAAGCGCGTGATCGATCGTTGGTGCGCTTGTGTCATGGGGTAGAAAAGAACTGTATCACCGCGTAAGTGTAAAGCTTTACCACGATGAGATAAAGTGACCGTACTAATATGCACTAGCGAGGTAACCCACGCTACTATTATCTTGACATCTCGTTGTCCAAGAACAGCATTTTGCTTAAATATCGGTTCCTGAGATATATACTCCCATCGAGAAATTATGCTCTCCAAGCTGCTGCGTGTGAAGGACTAGCGCACTACGACCATTACCGATACACAGCAAAGCTCATCGGTCATGTAGTATAAGCTCTTTCAGTTCGGTGCCCAACACCGATTCTTTCATTCGACAACAATGCTGTAGCGATTCGAATTGATGTCCATGAGAATGAGATCACACGCATCGGCAATTCCCACTCTGGGAATTTGAAGCCCACGCTCACGTACATCCTACAAAGACTCTCACAAGGGAGAAAAATATTGTCAGCAACCAAGTTTCAATTCATGTTAAACAGTAAACAAACGCGGATGAAGAACCCGCGTTCAGGTTTACCATATTGAAGGCGTCTGCAACAGGTCAAGCGATCATCCCTTCACGAATGGGTGCGCCAGTGCATCTTTCACAGAGATACGCTTGGAGGGGTCCAGCGTGAACATCCTGTCTAACAGACTCCGAAGTTCCAGCACCTGTTTACGATCATCTGTGGCGCTCTTTGCTGCCATTAGGCTACCCGCGAGGTCATTCTTCGTCTTGATAGTGTCCATCAAGCGCAAAATGGGTTTACCTGTTACACAACCACAAAGTTATTAATGATAGAATGCAAATGCCTGTGCGAAATGCTGTCGCTTACCGGTGACCCGGTCGCTTTCCCGGCTGCAGAACTTGAGATCTTCCGTAAAATGCGGCTCCATCTCAAATTGAACGATGTATGTCTGGCGGTGTTTCTTGATCAGTTTGTTGGGGATTTTGCCCTTAAGCTCCATAAAGAGTTTCAGCATTTCGTTGTTCGTGCTTCCTGGAAACATAACCTTCCCTGTGAACATCTCGTACAAGCAACAACCAACAGACCACATGTCTACCGCTTTGTCATAGGAGAGGCCTAACACGATCTCGGGTGCGCGGTAGAAGCGACTAACGAGGTATGGTGTCGGGTCCTGTTTTCCGCCATCATTTTTGAATGCGGAACCGAAATCGCAAAGCTTGATGGTCGTTTGCTTCTCGTCCAGTAGGATGTTATCCGGCTTGATATCTGTACAACACACTAACACTTAGTAATTGCACAACATCAGTCTGTTCTAAATCTTACCAGCGTGAATAACTCCGCAGGACTCTAAATGATTGAGCGCAATCAGAAGGTGTTTGCTGAAGACGCGTACAGCCTGAAGCGAAATACCGCCCTTCCCGCCGAATTTCTTCATGGCCTCGCGGACATTCATCTGCATCGGTTCGAACACCATGGCAACGTGGTTCCGATGCGTAAATGAGTCAAGAAGCCGGATGCAATGCTTCTTGTCACGGCCGTCCCGCTCACCCAATTCGTTGAGAATTTTGAGCTCAGTTTGAGCAGCATCACGCATAATATCGTTGTTCCGGATGAGCTTGACAGCGACCACATTGAGGGTGATACTGCTCACAGACTGCAACGGGGTAATGCACTGACAGCGAAGCACCGTGGAGAACACACCCTTTCCAACAGCACCAAGCACCCGATATTTCCCATTCAGCACCTCTCCGATCGTAGTAGAATAATACCCTTCAGCGTCGTCACAATTGGACTGCAGTGACACCTCGTTCACCGTGATCGCAGCCACACCCGCACTGCCATTCATTGCATCATCGTGATCGTCCAGAGCTGCCATCGAAAACATGTCAAACTCATCTGTAGTAGTCAGCGTTGTTGTAGGAGCAACCGTTTCCTTAGGAGATGCATCAACTGTTTCCTCAGGGGACGCAGCAGGCTTGGGCTGTGCCATTCGAGGCGACTTCACCACCTCTTTCTGCTCCAGCTTCTGAGGCTCTCCTGAATCCTTCTTCACATCAGCAACAGGAGCTGGCGTTGGGGTCGTTGCAACTGAAGAACTCGCTCCGTTCTTCTTAATCCCTGCAATCGTGCTCCTCGCGTCCGCCAGTGCCTTGAGAATGTCCAGCTTGATAGAGCTCACATCCAACGCCGGTTTGGACACATCCTTCTCCTCCATCTTCTGCTCCTGCTTCTCAACAGACTCCACACTGACAACGTTATTCGAATGTTTCTCCTTCTCTACTGTCTCCTGGTCCTTACTCTGCAGCACAACCTCAGCCATCACAGGGGTCAGTTGCTTCTCCTGTGTCTCTGAGATCTCCTCCATCACCACATCTTCACCCTCTACTGTCTTCTTGTCATCTACCACCTTCTTTGCCTTGGAATCCTGCGCTAAAGAGGCAGAGATCGACATGGTGGTTATCTCCTCCTCCTGTCGCTTCTCCTTGACTTTAGACGCCGACCTGGACCTGGATCTGGAGCGAGAACGACGGCGATCTCGCCTCTCGTCACTCCCACGACGTCGACGCTTGTGGCGCTCTTTTGAGCGAGAGCGAGATCGGTGGCGTCGGTGCCGGTGCGTTCGACGCGACCGTTCTCGGCTGCGGCTGCGACTGGAACTACGCCACTTGGAGGAGCGATGGCGAGAGGATCGGTGCGAGCGTGGAGCTGATGACGAGCGACTGCGGGAGCGATGAGACCGACGCGCCCGGCGATCCGATCGGTCTGAGCGACCCATGCCTGCCATTATGGTTTCGGTAGTGCACAGTGGTAGGAACGAAGTCATATGATTGGATAAATTTTGGAAGTATTTTGGACCAATGGTAGAAGAGTTTCTGAATTAAGGTTAGCCGTACAGAACCAGGCGTGTTGACTTTGAATAAGCAGCCCGCGTAAACTTTGGAGTGTACCAGTTGATTGCCAACTACAGTGTATGCAGACCGGGTAGCTTCCGAATTGAACAGCTATGTGAACTTGGTCAAGGCGTGTGTGAGTGAGTGTTGTGGTCAAAGGGATAGTGACTCGACCTCAGTTTGGCTGTGTGTCGTCTGCCGAAACAATTAACGCTGGCTCCATAATTCAGATTTTGACAAAATCGGGGTATACAAGCTGAATTTGACTGTTGCAGCTTGGCTGGTCGAGCCATCAGCTGTCGTCGACGGCATGCAGTTGTAGACTTTCTGACCTGCGCTACAGGCTTGGAGTTCTAGGACGGACCGTAGCGTTTGTAATTGATGTGATGGTACCAATATTCGCCGGTCAGTCAAGAATGACGATGACGCCAAATTTGCAGGCATACACGTCGTTGGCGCCATGAGAATTCGATTGCAAAGCAATACGAGTGCCCCTGTCTCAAGTAGGCGTAGCAAAGCTTCCCAATAGTGGTTGGGTTACTCGGTGAGTGGTGTGGAAGCGCGGGTTCATAAAATATCGGACCTCGACTTTGTCGTTTAGTTTTCACTTACGTTAACTCCCGACCGATCGAAGTTACAAGGCTACAAAGTATCCAGCAGCCATGCCGAAGGTGACAACATTTTCGCGACCAAATCTGCCACCGGTAGTCCGTTATCGTCGCCAGAGTCACGGGCTTTCGACTACGCCACTGATGCACGCCGGTTTTGTCAGGGGTAATCTTGCTGTAATCTTGCACATTGTGACTTGGTGTAATCAAAAATAAAGCGACGTTTTGTCTGCATTCACTACCATTTAGCTAAAACGTCCCACACAATCTCATACAAACAACCAGTGAGCGTGCAATCATTAGTACCGCACTTACAGTACAAGCCACCATCGCAGCGTCTTCATCGTCTCCTACAGCCCGCTCACGTGCTCGTATTTGCCTTGCCAACACACCATGCCATCACGACAACGCTAATTCGCGACCACACATCGCTAAACGAAGCTTTCTATCGCAATATTCACCACACAGCAGATCCACCTGGCATGGTTTTACCTGGTGTGAAGCCCTGGATTTAGCTGGTCCCTTTCCCTACCACTGTAACGAACTTTGTGTCGAACGATAGAGAGGCGGGGCAATCACAATCGAAAACGCTGGCAGGACCAGACCAGCATGAGTCCCGCTTCGAGTCGTGGGTCTCCGGCCGTCCCTGAAGGAGGCGCGTTGAGCATGACACCGCACAGCACGCCCTTCGTCGACAGTCTCAGCACTCCTCCCAGTTCACACGGCAAGCCCAGCTCTGTGCACTTTGCTGGAGCCGAAGAGGCGTCGTATTCGTCCCAATCGTCCCGTGGTTTACGCTCTAGCGACGTGGAGCTCACGACGCCCAAGACACCAGAGGAACAGGAAGAAACTGACAGTCAGAGCGGATTCTCGTTGCCCACGCTGTCGCAGGTTCAGAGCAATGAAAATCACTATCAACAATATGTGCATCGCCAGCTCCAGCTGCCTCCGCTGTCGCCGCATACTCGCAGCGCTGGTAAAGCCAGCAGTCTAGGTGGCCCTCCCAAGCGCAGCCAGACGTACGTGCAACAATTGTCCAGGGAATCCGCCAGGGAACTTGCCAAAACGGCGTTCAGTATGCGCTCGACGTCCGTTGGAGACTTTACTTTTGAAAATCCACACGAAGTCGTGGGCAGTAGCTTACGTGAAAGTATTCGTCGTGTCACGGCCTTTTCGAGACGAGAAGCTCCTCTGGATACGACGCTCAATACCGTCGTGAGGGTCGACCATCACGTCCGCAAGTGCGAACTGAGACTCGACCCGGAGAATATTACTTGGTCAAGAGGTAGCAAGACACTTGGTGTTGTGCCGACGGACGATGTTGTGGGAGCTGAACTGGTTGCCAAGAAGAAAGCCAACACGTTTCGTGTGCACTACTTCAAGAAGGGTCGAGGCACTGGAACGAAGGCGCTGATGCGCACACCCAAGCACGTGGACTTTCATTGTCTCGAAACTGAGGTGGTGGACAGTTGGGTCTCTGCCATCCAGGAACTTGTGCGCTGGCAAGCTCGTGCACCTCCAATTTCAGAGAAACGATTGCTGAAGGTGGTAGTGAACCCGCACTCGGGAAAACGACAGGCGAGACGGATCTGGGAGACCAAGGTGAAACCGTTCCTGGATCTAGGCAACTTTACTTACGTGGTCGAAGAAACGACTCATGCTGGCCACGGAGCTGAAATGGGAAAGAGCTACTCGGCCGAGGATGGGTTTGAGGCTCTCGTGTTCATTGGTGGTGATGGTACTCTGTGTGAGTTCATGAACGGATTGTTAACTCGTCCCGAGCACGAGTGGCGTGAGATTGTTGCCTCGACTCCTATTTCGCTCATTTCTGCAGGTACGCAGAATGCTTTCGGCACGGGAGCGGGTATTCCCACGGTGAATGCAGCTCTGTATTGCATCCTCAAGCGGAAAATGCGCCCACTGGATGTGGTGACTGCTGTGTCTTCTGCTAATCCTGAGGTGGTGCACTACAGCTACTGCGGTCTAGGCTGGGGTGTGGCTGGTGACATCGCTGCCGAGTCTGAGCGCTACCGTTGGATGGGTACCCTCAGATATGCCTTCCTGAAGGTCAAGCGCACGGTAGTTTTGCCCAAAAAGCACACTGGCCGCGTTCGGTACGTGCTGACGGAGCCGCAGCCGCCACTCATCCGGTACGACGACTACCCTGACGCTGGTGCCTTGGATCAGTTCGAAGTGGAGGAAGGCAGTGTCTACATCATGGATCGCTTCAGCCAGCAGCGCAAGTCATGGGGTGGCATCGCTGGTAGTATTTCGAGCCCTGCGAGTCGCAAGCGGTATCCCGAGTTTGTGTGGAAGGAGGACTGCAGCAGCTATGTGGTGGTGGGCGTTGTCAACATCACGCCTGACGGAGCCTACTCGCACCCATCGGACGGCAATCTGGACCTTATTATCACCCGGAAGGGCACTTTCATGGCCACAGCGAAGCTGTTCGGGTTGTATCTGATGGGTAAGGAGCTGCAGAGTGAACTCATCTCGTACCTGAAAGTCAAAGCAGTGGAAGTTGAGCCCGACCAACTGGAGGACTGCATGAACATCGACGGTGAAGTGCTGGAGGGTGGACCCTGGCGCATGGAGGTGGTGCCGAGCCTCTTCAAGGTGCTGTCCGAAAAGTAGGCCAGCCAGGTCTCCAAGACCGGAAGATTGCGCATGAAGCAATATTCCGTCCGTCGTACATTTTTTTCTGCACGTACAAGTTGTAAATATTTCTCTGTTTCCGTAACATTTAGTTTTATATGGATATTGATTGGCTCCTTGTGCTAAAATTTGCTAATTGTCGTCGTCCTGGTCGCCTGTGAAGGAGCTGGAGAACTTGACGATGGCGCGGCCGATGGCGCCGATCCACTCGTCCTTCTGCTTCTCGTTCTCCGCGTACATGTAGAAGGTCGAGTCTGGCGTGGCCACTTCGAAGCAGAAGCGCTTGTTGGTCTTCTCCTCGGCCGATTTGACCGTCAAACAGTCCGCCAGGTCGATGAGGCCGTGCGCCGACTCGCCTTGAGCCCGACAGAAGTAAAGTTTGTTGCCCTTGAGCACGAAGTAGCGCTTCCGCCACTCCTTGAGCCACACGCTGCGCTTCGTCAACTCGCCCTCGAAGTCCGGATCCGACAGATCACAGTGCGAGAAATCGCCTTCCATGCCTTCTTGCTCTGTTTCGCAATTTTAAGCACTTGAGTTTTGTATGCTCGAGAAACTCGTGTGTAAAACATCTATTTATGTTCCGGTACATCAAAATCAGTTGAAGTGAAAGTTGAAGTTGTGCATTTTTGTCATTACTATTGCTCGTGCTTGGTGGTGACGTGTGGTGACATGGCTGTCTTATTGCTGCTGTATTGCTACTGAGAATTGCCTACTGCTTTCCCTGTGCTGCGAATATATGGTTGTGGGTGGCTATGCAGCCCTGCAACGTGTACGCTGCAAGTCTTTCCACCCACCGATTGCTTCGGTTCGTTTATTTGCGTATTTGTCCTCGCCTGAATGCTCGCAATTTCCTTGTGCCATACTTTCCCTTCAGCCCACTTCGGAGCAGTTCCAGAATATTCCTCGCGGCATTGACGTCTCGGTTCCAGAAGTTCGCCTTGCATCGACTGTTGGTACAGCGCAAGACGTTCCGGGTGCACTTCAGCACGACCTTCTTACTCGCTAGCTTAGGGTTTCGGAACTTCCTCATTTCCGCAATTTCCTTCTCCTCCTTACTGGACGGCCGCATCTTCAGCCGAATGTCCGGTTCATCCTCCTTCTTCTTCATCTGAACGAACAGTCGAGCTTGCTTAAGCCGCTTGTGACAGGAGGAACACGTCACGCTCGTTCGATACTCGTCCACAGGAACCACGGTAGCTCGCTTCTTCAGTGCCTTGACAAATCCCTTGACTGGTCCGGTTGCATAGCCTTTGATACCATCACGCCGACTCCAGTCTCCGTAACCGATACACACCTGTCTACTGGGTATAGGAACAACTCGCTTTGCCAGCACGTCAAACGCCGCCATCTTCGCGCGATCTTGTGTAAATCTCCATCGAAGGAAGGCCTGCTCCGCACTAAATGCCAGTAGGAAGCGAAGGTGCGTCCAGAAAAACTGGAGTCGTTTGAAGTACGTATCATAGGTGGCTGTCTTGAACGACGGCATCGAACGAACGATGCTAGCATACCAGGGTTCCCGCTTTTTCAGATTCTCGTTCCAGAATCTGAAATCGTCCATTCTTGATAGGTGTCTGTACTCACGTACGGATATCGTCATGATCTTAGGTTTCCGTTGTAGTCGGGCACGACGACCTTGGCGTTTCCCTCTTCTCTTTCGCTGTTTACGTCGACGGAGTCGACCAACCGTAACTGCAGTGACTAGAGAACGCATTCCGGGATCGATGCCAATGAGGACGTCAGGGGAATACTCGGGACCTAGCTTGAACAACTCTTTGGCAAAACAATCTGCATCTGCGATCTCTTCTGGCGTCTTCACAGTTCTTGTTACTTTCCTTTCGGTGGTTCCGTCATTCTTCTTCCGCTTCTTCTTGGACTTCACTACAGTGACTGAAGTTGTAGTCGACGGTCGAATTAAGGTCACAGAGGCTCCGTTCCCACTGGTCTTTATCTCGTCCACGAAATTACGTTTTCCAGTCTCAAACTGCTCCACATCAAACACCGTTCGCAATATTTCGTTTCGATGCATCTGGAACTTTTTCTTGTAAACGGCCGCTGCAAATCGGAGGTTTTCTCCCTGATGCGGACAATGTTCAATTTCCCCTCAATGAACCCCTCCATCTTCTGTTGATCAAGTGTATGATTGAAAAGCCCATGAAGTGTGGTCCCGTTAATCTTTACGTACGCGGCTTGGTATGATGTTGACACGGGCAATAGAGAATACAACCTCGCTCCTTTCGTAGTTGGATTGTTCTTGACGAACGTTTCCATCCACGAAAGCATTTCGTAGAGTTTACGAACAAAGTGGGTAGAGTTCGCTCGGATCTGCCACTGCCATGGGACAATCTGTAGCCACTCGCGCAGTTGTTTCTCCACAGGATTGTCGGTCTCATCCCACTTCGTCCATGACTTTTCCATCATGCCAGTTGAGTACCCGTCTTCGTCCACTACAGGGACCGTCTTAACCCGAAAGCAGCTATCTGCGAGTCTCTTCGTGTCCCTATGCTTCAGCTGAACGTCTCCCACTGGGGCGTATCGAAACCGAATGTACTGATGCAACCGGCGACGGAATTGTAGAGCGATCATGTTGCCAGCGTTGATCTCCATCAGCTTCGCCATCTCGTTGATCATATCTCCACCATTGATAACGCTTTCCGCAGCGTATGTTACCGTACCCTCTCGCCCAGTCCAATACCGCAAGCACGTTTGATGGAAGCTTGAATATTTTGGTTCCTGCTTATAGCGATCACGAGACTCGATGTTCCCTAGAGAAGCCGTGCAACATCGATAGAAGAACATCTGTGTTAGCTCGGGTAACTCTTCACCTTCATGCAGACAACGCAACAGGTGGAGGTTGGCTAGGTGCCATCCCTCCAACTGAACTTGTTTCATGACGACGTAGATACGGTTGATCTCCTCAATGATTTCAGGAACGTGGCAGATGCGAGTGAGCTTACAGATCACGCTGGAGTGGGTGTCCTTTGTCGTTTCCTTGAGTCGATATGTTTCGGACCGAGGAGTTAGTACTTGAGAATGAGGCGACGGAGAAATACCATCGGAATCTTGAGTTTCTTTGACAACATCCCACTCGTGTGGATACTTGGTTTTCTTACGCTTACGTCCCCCCTTGTAAATTGCAAATGGAGGAGTGACTGACCTAGGTGGCTAAAGTATTAATGTTTCCATGACAACTGTAACGGGGTTACATGAAAGGAGTACCCTAGAAAGGGTACCGCCTTTAGAAGTAGATATACTTCTGTGAGTATTTGTTTTAATACTCTGATGGAGTGGTGTGGACCACACTGTGGTGTGAGCCACACTACTGCCACGTAGGTTCGGTGGCTGAGGGCCAACCAATAGCATTAAACCTACCTTTTATATGCACAATTAGATTAAAGTATAGTTAATCAGTAATTTGTATTACAGGCCAAATGAACCTAATTAACTATAAATAAATCAGTCTAAAATCTACTCTAAACTGGCTATTAAGTCCCGGACTAGTGAACTGCCGTTCACTTAGAGTTTGTATACTCTTAATAGCACGCTTCCTCTAAGCAAGGTGCTCGTGTGACCCCGTCACAACAACCTACAACAAATTTCTATCTTCCTGTGCTGGGTGCTGGAGTGCGTTGATTCTGATACGTTGTACTTAAATGGATACAACAGCACCTAAGCAGCATTGAACATGTAATTAGTAATAAATAGCGCCTATTATTAACAACAAATTAGGTGCATCCCCCCAAAATCTTCGCTAGCCACCAAAAATGCCACAAGAGAACTCGACCATCTTTGCACTGTACGATGATAGCTCGTCCACCGAGAGCGAAAGCTACGACGAAGAAATGTTAGAGTTGTCAGCAAGCACTAACAATGCCAGCAATGACCATAATCTGGAGCCAGACGAGACCAATGCCATAAAAATCGAAGTTGTCGATGACACAAACGTCAAATGGGAACCAGTAGATGCCATTGCAACCGAAAAAAACGAGGCAAGAGCTAAACCAACGCTCGACGCAAATTGTCAGTTGTCAGTGAAAAGGAGAAAACGGAGGTGCTACAAGGAACAATCAACACAAAACGCTGCGCCTGTTGTTGTGAAAACTACCCGTTGAGTAAATGGCTGTCTTAGTTTCCAACAAGTTCGTGACATGGGAACCCAGTCGATGGTTGTTCCAACCGATCGAGCAGCTCCAACACACCGAAGTTAGCATAACCAATGTCGTCCTCAAGGCATGTAACAGATGTGAGGGTTGTACCTTGTGTTTATGTCGGTATATGTCGCTTGGCACCACTAAAGCAATTGAAAACAGGCGACAATGCCTCAAGGATACATCGTGTATCCGTGTATCCAAGGCTTTCACGGATCACCCGCAGGCGCGGCTATGCCACAGCCTCTGCCGAGTTAGTACTCGGATTCATTCGTCGTTCCATTGGGATGAAAGGCACCACAGTTGGTGCGCCTTGAGCGGTGGAAAGCACCACATTTTCGGTCGAATGGCTCTGCGATACTCACCGATGTATCCGTGTCCAACTTCCATCTGCTGCGGTGTATCCAAAGCTCGTCTACAATTCTCCAAGCGATATACACGAGAAGCTGCACAGCTGCACTCGTTGCAGCTCACGTGAATGACAGGCGGAAACGTTGGTATCCCTAGACTATTCCCATCGAAGCGTTTGACATCAGCACAAGTTTCTTGCCAACATAGCAGTTCATTCTGCAATTTGCTTTGCAACACACAGCAACGATCTCCTCAGACAAGACATCACCATGGTGATCACCACTGCGCGCTTCGCCTTGCGCTCACTGCAGACGCTATTCGCTCTGCTAGCCATTATTTTCACGTGGGGTGGCTACGTCAAGAACAACGATGGTCAACTCAGTGGATTGTCCCCTGAATTCAGCATCCTCATGAACTACTCGGCGCTCCTGACGGGTTTGTACTACGTGCTGCCGGTAAAGGTTTTGAAATGGACGACCGTAGCTCCATCTCTATTGTCCCAGCGTTTGATCGATGGTGTCCTTGTCGTCCTATTGCTTCTTGGTGCCATTCTGCTCTGGGCCTCGTCGGGTGTCAAGGACTGCTCAGAGAAAAACGACGAGTATGAAGTATACACAGGTCTACAGCTCTTCCGTTGCGGCAACTTGACAATGGGTGTCATCTTCACGTTCATCACCTTCGCATTGTTCCTGACAAGCTTCGTTTGGAGCTTCGTGGGCGACAATGATAACGCTAATCAGGCTGAAGGTGCTGGTTACGCGGAGGCACTCACCCCTGGTGCTTCCCGTGCCGAAGCTTACTCCGCCGCAGACTCTCGCCACCCTGCTCTAGCCATCGTTCGTCGCAGCGCTCGCTTTATCCAGTTCGTGCTCTCACTTATCATCTTCATCAGTACTGTCGCGGGTTACAAACACTACTTCACGGGGCGCTTCACGAGTCCCGTTGCCATGTTCATGGTCCTGGTGTCCTGGAGCTGCATCCTGTACACGCTATTCCACCTAATTGTCGTCGACATATTCAACAAGTCGCACCGTCCAAGTGCCAGCGTCGAGCGTTTGCTAGATGCATTGTTAGCATTCCTCCTGCTGTTGTTCGCCATTCTCCTCGCGGCATCTCACCAGGTTCACCACTGCGACACCATCAACGCGAAGTACGAATCGGACACAGGATCATTGGGCGGCAGCAATATCTACCGTTGCGGCAGCCTCACGCGCGCATACGTTCTGGCTTTCATCGACTGTGTCTTTTTCCTAGCAACTTTGGCACTTGGCATCTTTGGCAACAACGACAGCGAACCTACTCCACACCACGTCGATGTCGAGCCAGGCCAACAAGTGTAAGTAAAGCTCTCAGCCTCAACGTTGACCTCTTCAACTTGACTTAATCAAACACAAACATTTTACTTGTTGTAAAACTTACTCATGTGTTTTCAAATACGCTCGAGACAGTCGAAGGTTGATGTTGGTGAATTCATTAGTGAGGATTTCACGACAATCCACTATGAAACACTACTCATATCCGAGATCAAGTGAGCTCACCTCACTTCGGCTTGTCGATCCACTTATGCCTGCTGCCCCACGTCCGAGGGGTGCGCCGTTTCACCCGAGTGAGTGCTGTCCGCGTCATTTGCCGATGACGACGAACGGTACAAGAAACTCAACGCGAACGTCACGAAATACAGAGCCACCGCGATGAAAGTGAAAATGTAGCCCGTATTCATGCTGCCACAGCGGAACAGGGTGGAACCGTGATAGGTTTCGAAAGCTGCGTTGGTGGTAGAGCAGTCCGACACTTGATCAGACTTGGCGAAAAGAATACCTGCGATCAGGAGAGCCACCGCAATCAGGATGTCGACGAACCGCTCGACGTTTACGGTCGGGTGATGCGACAACTTCAACGTCTCGACTGCCACCATGTGCCACAGTGAGTACAAGACACCAGTATAAGCCATGAGGATCGCGTATGTGGCCTTGGGCTCGATGTACTGACCCGTGTAGTAATGTTTGTAGCCTAGCACAATGCACACGAGTGCTACCACGGAGCACGCGAACTGCAGCGTTCGGCCCGTGCAACGAACGATCTTCAGACCAGGGTGTTGCAGATCCAAATTAACTGTGACATCGGCGCTCGATGGTCCGTTCTTCTTGCCGGGAGTACTAGCAACCACGTAGCCGTTGGCCTGTGCATCGTCGTCAGCCAGAGCAGCCTGCAGGTTGTCGCCGTTCACCGACTTGCACGTGTCACGCACAAAGCTCCACACGAGGGTCACTAGGAACAACGCGCACGTCACGAACGTGAGCACGATAGCTGCCGTCATATTACCGCAGCGGAAGAGTGCGGAGCCGTGGTAAGTCTCAAACATGGTGTTGTACGACGAGCAGTCCTTGACTGCGTCTGAGGTGGTGTGCAGAATGCCGGCAATCAACAGCGCGATTGCTAAAACCGCATCGACAAGACGTTGGTACAGCACTTTCGGCGCAGTGGACGTGAGCTTAAGTACTGCAACCGGGATAACGTAGTAGAGACCACAGAGCATGGCCGAATAACAGGCGATGGTGGTGTAGATGGCCGATCCACTGCTCAATTGACCAGAGGTAAACTTGATGTATCCGAGGGACGTGAAGATCATGGCGAGCACAGCGCACAACGCCTGGAGTGCACGAACGCCGAGACGTCCAGAAGAAAGTAGAGCTGTGGTCATTGCAGAAATCTCGCTGAGTGTGAACAATGCAAAGCAAATTGCAGAATGAGTCTTTGGCAATTACAGCAGTTTGTCGGTGGATCTGTAGCGCTGTCCGCCATTTCAATTACGGCGGTTGCGACACCATCCTCGGATCAAATCCTTTTGTTCCTGCGCGGTGCAACCACGCGTGTCCTCGGACGCAGTGATTTGCTCGGCGCCTCGTGCCTCGATCTACAGTAGCTGTCGCGGCCGTTGACCGCTCATCACGTTGTCCCGATCCGAACCAGCATACACTTGATCTCGAAGGCGATACATCTGCACAATCCCACGGTGGTCTCACTGCACGACATTGGTTGGCCACAGCCACGAGTCGAGGCACGCGTAGCTCAAACCGGACGGCCCGGTGGCCTTCCGTGTCTATGAACGTGGAGGCTGTTGAGCTCCATCGTATCAGTGAAGCTCGTGCATACAACCTTGGCGAACGTCTTTCGTCGACATCGTATTAATTCCTCGCTGATTTGTAATCTCTGTTGATCACGATTGGTACGGGGGCGCGTGGGGTAGCGCTCTCCGTGAGGGATGACTGTAGACGACGCGAAAGACTGGACAATAGGGTCAATTAAGTGACAACGAAGCATCAAGAGAGCAATTGGAATTGGTGATCGAATAATCATAACTTTGGTTTGTATTACTGTACCAAAGGCAACAACTTGCTCTGCAACAGCCTATGTAGCTTAGATCGTCTCCTCAATTCGATAACTATAACAATTGGCTTGAAGTCGCAAGCATCACTGAGAGATGTAGAATACTGCACACACACCATGCGAAGTTTACCTCCTGCTCTAGCGTTTTATTAGTAATTAGTAATAAATAGCGCCTATTATTAACAACAAATTAGGTGCATCCCCCCCAAAATCTTCGCCAGCCACCAAAAATGCCACAAGAGAACTCGACCATCTTTGCACTGTACGATGATAGCTCGTCCACCGAGAGCGAAAGCTACGACGAAGAAATGTTAGAGTTGTCAGCAAGCACTAACAATGCCAGCAATGACCATAATCTGGAGTCAGACGAGGCCAATGCCATAAAAATCGAAGTTGTCGATGACACAAACGTCAAATGGGAACCAGTAGATGCCATTGCAACCGAAAAAAACGAGGCAAGAGCTAAACCAACGTTCGACAAGTGCAAGCGGTGTCGACGCAAATTGTCAGTTGTCAGTGCAAAGGAGAAAACGGAGGTGCTACAAGGAACAATCAACACAAAACGCTGCGCCTGTTGTTGTGAAAACTACCCGTTAAGTAAATTCGGCATGAATAGCCGGAAAGCGGGGCGCGCGATTCCGAGATGTCGATCGTGCAGCCAAGCGCCTGCGAAGATACTACAGACACTGAAGGATAGTTCGGAGTTTGCGGAAGCCGTCGCAACCGAGAAGAAGATACATACTGCCGAGCGAGCCGAGAGGAGAAGTAAATTGCCACCATTCGAGCGCAAGACAATGAAACAGCGGTACGATGAGCAATTCCAATTGGTGGGAGGCAAGACGGCTCGAGAGCGACGATTGGCACGACGTCAAGACGAGAAGAAGAAGCGTCTCGCAATCATGCAGCAACATCGGCGTGAAAGCAAGAAAAAGTAGATCTATCATTGTGTTGTGTCGCCATGATAGCAGAGCAAATTTGTGACGTAGTGGTCAATACAGCCACTACGCCAAATTTTAAGATCAGCTGGCCAGATTATTCTGGCTCAGCGTAATCTTGAATTTTCACATTTTTCAAATGTCTACGAGTCTATTGGCTATATGTGGTTGCAGTTGCCACTTCAAGTTCTTATACGTCTTTTCATTGGATGTAAATCCTCAGGATTGGCAACATTCCAGTTACCATCCGGATATTTTGCGCTATGGGAAAATTCTGGCTCAGCCACGCCGAGGCTTCGCGGGATTTCATTGGCAGAGAAAGATAACAGCAGGATTTGAGAAAGATAGTTTTTAGGATAGGACCTGGATACTTGGGTGCAGGTCTAGTCACCCAGGATCGTTGGTTGCGAGACAACTACTAGCTAGCGCCAACAAAACTAACTCAATCAATCACTTCTCAATTTTCCTCTTCTGTACAAGTCAACTCCTCCAGCAAGACCACGACTGCAGCGCCGCCGCTGCCCACTCGACTCCGCCTCCGACTCGCCACCGCCTCCGACCTCAACTCTTCGTCAAGGCCGCCAACGATTGCTTCCTCCGTTTGGCTGGCCTGAGATCGTCACATAGTAGCACTTGACGTGTCAAGCTTCGGTTCAAGTTCAAGAGTCGAAGACTGGTATTGCCTCTAAGCACGAGCTATAACGTTCGGTGATTCGTTAGTGTGGTTGCGTACTAGGTGTGTTCAGCACATTCGGAACTCCATTCCTTGGGTTAAAGGGTATAACGCTTCGGCCAATCCCCCCTTGGTTACCGCGGAGAATAACTTCTGAATAGTTCACACTTGGTTTCGCTTGATCTACACTCGTTGCTACTGAACTTGTTTTAGCCTGCATTCTTGCATGGGTAAGCGAAAGACTCGCCAACCCGAAGCACCGTTTATCAACGACACCAAGTCCTTGACGACCCGCAGTGAAACGCTCGACAAACTACGCCAGGACTTGTGGTTGACGACGCAAAAGCAGCTCAAGATCGTTCAACTCATCCGGAACGAAATTCCAGATTGCAAGGACTCCGACGCCAGGAACGTCTTGCACGATACGACTGAACTGCTAAAACACCGTATAAGCCAGACGCAGACTATCCTGGAAGGAACTTTCGACCACTCCATCCAGCTCGACAAGAAGCGTAGACTTAAGAAACAAAAAAAGTAGTTTCTTTTCTTTTCTTCTTCTTCATTGGGGTTTCGGTAGACCTTATCAATACGCGCTGAGAAGTCCAGCAGTTATGGCTCAAAGAAGAGGCCGTGCCGCTGAGCGCCCGTCCCCGAACCCTCGTCCTCGGCAGCAAAGCAGAATGAATGCGCCGAGTGGCAGATGCGTCACGACCAAGTACAGAAGCACCGGCGGACACTGCGGCTCCGGCTGCACAGACTACCCAAGCTTCAGGCCCTGATGCGATGTCAATGCAGCAGTTGCTAGTGTTTATAACGCAACAGCAGCAAGCCGCCCAAGCCCAGATGCAAGCTCAACTGCAAGCGCAAATGCAGCAAGCTAACGCAAGGTTCGAGTATCTGATGGCGGCGCGGGGTGATCAGAAGAAGAAGGACCCGCCGATGTATGAAGGCAAATACGGCGAAGATATCGAGTTGTGGATCTTCGCCACCGAGCAGTACTACGCAAGCAGACGTGAGTTAATGGAGGCCGATTCGTCTGGTTTCGTAACGATAATCTCCAGCAACTTAGGCAAGTCAGTGTTGAACTGGTATCGCGCTTTTATAACCTAGTGCGAGAGAGCGAATAAGGCTCCCACGTGGTCGTTGTTTAAACAACAACTGCGCACGCGCTTTCGACCTAGGGACTTCGAGTATGATCTTCGTGAGAGAATGTTTCGTCTCAAACAGAACGAGACTATTCACGAGTATGTCTCCAAGTTTCAAGACTTACTGTCGCAGACAGAATTGGCGATCAGTGAGTTGAAGAAACGTTTCTTTTTTCAGAACGGATTACGTGAAGGAACAGCAAAGAAGATCAAAGAAGAGAGTCCATCAACGCTACAAGAAGCCATTGAAATTGCGTCGAATTTCGAGTTTGCACACTACTCGGGAAAACCCCCTAGAGCTCCTGCGAAAGGTTCGCAAGGATCGTCAAGCTCGGGGCATCGTCCGCCTAAATCGAAACAGCAGAACAATAAGCATTATGAAAAGAAGAAAGGCGCGAACGATGATTGGAAGAAGAAAGCTACATGCAGAAATTGTGGCAAGGTTGGTCACATTTCTCCAGATTGTAGTCAGCCGAAACGTCCTGAAGCGAATCGGTATATGCAGGGCGCAGTGTATGCGATCCTAGCGGCTGAAGCTCGAGCATTCAAGACGGAAGACCAAGAGAGGCCCGTCACGATATTCATTGACAACGGCAGTAGCCTGAACGGCGTAACTGAGGAGTTAGTGATAAAGCTTGAGTTGGATGTCACTGAAGGTGACATGATGCAAGTTGATCTCGGTTATGATCAAGTTGTGCATCGTCCACGTCGGACTGTAGAGATGTCTCTACAGTTACCAGAATTTCCCTTGACAACGGGAACATTCCAAGTCATGCCTGTTCCTGAAGAAAAGGACGTCGTTTTAGGCATGATGTGGCTGCGGGAGCAGAACCCTGATATCGACTGGAGTACTGGACAGATTGCACCTCGCATCAACGTGGAGAACACGCAGACTGTGAAGTTGAGACTGCCGAAGACACGTACAGCCCGTTGGGTGGCAGGACAACGCCGTGCCAGAATTGCGCAGAGCCGCGAGATTTTCAACTACTATCGGCAGCATGGCCACAACGGCCAGTTTGGGCGAACGAAGATTATTTCGTCCAACCAGTTCCAGCAAATGTTGAGTAGGGACAAGGATATTGAAGCAGTGTTTGTAATCCATCCGCATGATTCGGAGAAGGCTGAACGCTTCAAGAGTCAAGGATGGGATGCTCTCAAGGGCAATCCGGCGTATGAGACGCTACTAAAGTATGCGGATACGGTTTTCCGTACGGAACTTCCGAATGAGACACCGCCAGTACGAGAAGGTATTGAGCATGAGATTTTGCTCAAACCTGGTACAACGCCTATTTCGGTCAAACAATGGCGCCAAAGTCCTGATCAGAGAAAAATGATACAGGAATGGACCAAAGAGATGGTTCAAGCTGGCATCATTCGACCGAGTACGTCAGCCTTTTGTGCACCGACTTTCTGTGTGAAAAAACCAGTTGGTTGGCGAATTGTGCACGACTATCGTCAACTGAATTTAGCTACGGTTTTACCGGCCATTCCGATGCCTCGCAATGAAGACACCTTTGATGCGATAGCCGGCAGCTATTGGTACTCGTGCATGGATTTACTCTGGGGTTATTACCAAGTCAAGTTACGAGAAGCAGATATACCCTTCACTGCTTTTTCGACTCCAGACGGTCTTTTTGAATATCTCGTCACACCCATGGGACTCAGTGGCAGCCCAGGGACCTTTAACAGGTTATTACTAAAGGTTTTCAGGGACTTACGTGATGTGATGCGGATTTACTTCGATGACATTTACGTGTACACCAAGAGTGAAGATGTCGACGAGCATATTGCCGCGCTGGACAGAGTATTGAAGCGATGTGAAGAACAGAAACTTTACATCAAACTGTCCAAATGCCAATTTTGCGTGGATGAGATTCCATGTTTAGGCGACTTCGTCGGACGCAACGGCGTTCGAATGGACCCATACAAGGTGAAGATTATCGCAGATTGGCCAGTTCCCAAGACCAAGAAGCAAATGGAAAGCTTTCTTGGGACAACTGTTTACGTTTCGAGATTCTGCAAGGATTTCGCGCAATTCGCAGGCCCTTTGCATGAATGTACCAAGGGAAAACGTTCTCGAAATGCTATCGAACTCGATGAGAACCAACTACGGTGTTTTGACGAGTTAAAGAAACGCTTGTCATCACCTCCGGTTCTCCGTCTTCCTAATGTCACCAAGCCCTTCAGCATTCGAATGGACGCCTCAAATTTTGCTATTGTGGGGGTCTTATTTCAAAAGGAGGGAGAGTTGGAACATCCAGTTGCCTTTACGGGCCGGAAAATGAAACCTGCAGAGCTGAATTACCCAGTACGCGAACAAGAACTACTCGCAATCATGCATGCGCTGAAGACATGGCGTGTATATCTACTGGACAAGCCCTTCCTTGTTGAAACAGATCATAAGATCATCGAGATGATTCTTACGCAGAAGACAGCGAATCGACGCATTGCGCGGTGGTTCAATGAACTCGCGGAGTTTCGACCCATGTTCAAGTGGATCCCAGGAGAAACGAATGTAGTCGCAGACGCACTATCAAGAAACCCTGAGTTCGAGCATAAGGCTGCGCAAGTAAGCCTTCAGGAACTTCTTGATGCGGCCCAAAACCGTGAAATTGTGGCAACCATGGTAGCAAACAATATGACCGTGGCACAGTCCGCAAAGAAGATGTATGCGTGGAACAAGGACTTACAGCGGATTATTAAGACGCTTAAGCTTGGAGACAACGTTCCGCATTACTCGCTCAATGATGGTGTTTTATACTATCAGACTGGTGAAGATGAAAGTCCGCGATTGTATATTCCAGATGACGAAGATCTGAGAAACCGTGTCATTTGCGAGAACCATGATACAGTAACGGCAGGCCATCCCGGATCTTACAAGACCTACGTCGCAGTACGAGAGAAGTACTATTGGCCGAGAATGATGAAGTATATCCAGCGTTATTGCAACACTTGTGAAATGTGTCAGCGCAACAAGGCGAGACAAGTGAAACCGCCGGGATTACTTCAACCGCTGGATGTACCAAGAGGTAGATGGATCGACATTTCGATGGATTTCGTTGTGTCCTTACCTTCCAGCAAGGATGGTTATAACGCCATCATGGTCATCGTGGATCGATTGACCAAGCGTGCTAAGTTCATTGCAACGCAGACGACGGACAGCGCAGAAGATACTGCGAATGTTTTCATGAAGAATTACGTAAAAGACCATGGTCTTCGGAAGACGATTGTGTCCGATCGTGACTCCAAATTTACGTCCAAGTTTTTGCAGGCTGTCATATCTGCTATGGGAACGCAGCATAACCTGTCATCAGCGTTTAGACCACAGACGGATGGACAAACGGAACGTACAAACCGTTTTATCGGAGATTATCTTCGAGGAGTCGTTAACCCAGCCCAGAGCGATTGGGATGAGTTTATTCATATGGCAGAGTTTGCCTACAATCGACGTGTGCATGCAACGATTGGTATGTCACCGTTTGAAGCGGATCTTGGGTATATTCCATACATGCCCGACGATGTAGTGTCAGATCCGGAATTCAAGAAGTTGGAGAGAGCAGCAAGAGAGTTTTTACTCCGACAAGAAGCCTTCCTCAAGCATATCTTCGAGGTCATGAATATCCTTAACTCGGACGTGACATAGGCGCTCTTCCAGACCTCGGTCATCACACGTATCCAGAAAGTGTTCCACATGGTCCTTAGCGTCGCGTCCACCGTTCTAGAACTGCACTCCGGCATTGCGGGCATAGCCGTTCAGCCTATTGAGGTAATCACACACGTGCTCTTTGTCCTCTCGTTTCGCTGAATAATACCGAGCCTTCGCAGACTGAGTAAACCGTGAGCAGTAGTACTTGATAAATGCGTCGCTCAACAACTTCCACGTACGACGAGTCTTGCGTGGGAGTTGTCGGTACCAATGTAGAGCTCCATCTTGGAGACTGAGTTCGAACGCCATGCACCACTCGTTTGGTGGCGTATGTGTTCCCTTCATCTCGTAGATAAAGGTTCGGAGCCATTGCATGGACTTCTCGCTCTTGTTCCGGAGTCCAAAATAGGGCTTGATGTTGCCGAGTGGAAGGTGGGTTGCGAGCTCAAGCCTCGGTGTGGAGCTTTTAGTCTCCGCTTTGCTCAGCTCGCGAATCTGGCGCGCCCACTCCTCGGTGAGGTCTCCATCGAGATAATCGAAGTCACCTGAGTCACTATCGCTGTCCGACGAGTCTTCCGGGCTATCGTAGTTCCTGACGGGACGTCGGCCAGTCTCTTGACGAGTGTTCGGAGTGGGGCGTAGACTTTCTGTCTCCTCGGCTAGCCGCTCGGATCGACTTGCAGACCTCGGTGTCACCATGTGCGAATCTTGCATGTACGGTGAAGCCTCGGCCGTAGCCGTAAAGACGCCAGCATCGGTACCCTCGTTGACACGCTTCTTGGGAGTTTGAGGAAGCGGGACCTTTGATGGGTCCGCTGCTTCCGGTGCGCGTCGGGCTATAGGTTGACGGCCTGCCCCAATCTCGGACACCCCGAAAGACGTCCGCAACTTCTTCTTCCACTTTCGCAACGTTGTGCCGGCATCAGTCGGCGTCCAATCCTTGAGTGCGGCGTCAGATGGAAACCTCTGGGGCTCGCACCCCATAGCACGGAGGAGTAGCACAGTATCCTGAGCGACCTGTCGGGTGCTCGTTGAGTCAATGGGCACTGCTAGCTCACCCCCAAGGTCCATCCAGACAGCCTGGCGGACCTGCTTCGGGCCGAACAGTTGCATCCAATTGCTCCTAGTCTTCATGAGTTCCAGGCAGCGACCTAGAACCTTGTTGGCAGCCGGCGTATCACCATTGACTGGTGGCCGGTTGCCTGTCGACCGAGAAGTTGCCTTCCCGGTCATCGCCGACGGCTTCAAACCATCGGACCCATCATCACTGTCCTCTGTGGCCGGTTCAGGACCAGCTACGTCGTCCAGCTCTTCGGTGAGGTTGCGCGCAAGCGACCTCACCCCTCCGCTGCGGCCTACAGATACCACAGCGGCTTCCGAAAGGTCGGGCATCGCTGCCTTCTCTTCCAGGTACTCTTCGTCATCATCTTCCTTGGCGTCGGAGTAGCCAACCGACTCGTCGAAACTTCCTGAACGTTCGGCAATCGTCACCAAACGAGATGTCGGTGGTGTCGACAATGAACTTCCAGGGTGCACCGTAGGTTCGGTGCGTGTTCCACTTGACTTCATCGGTGTTGCTGGTACCGCTGACTTGCTTCCTTTCGCCATTTTCTCTCTTCTTCTCTCTCTCGAATGCTCGTTAGGGTAGAACCTAACACAACCACAACACACAGAAGGTCACACCAATCCCGGGTCGCGGCACCAGTTGTCGTGTAGGACACGATAGAATTCTCACTTGTCGGGTGAGTTCCCACCAACAACACACGCTTCCCCGTGAAGGTCAGCGATTGTTGGATCAAACCTGAAGACCAGGTACGATCCCTTACACCGGGTCGGTTGTAAGCGCTTCTGTATACCGAGGTTGTTTTAGGTAACCCTTACCTACACCACTAGCCACGAGCTTAGACTAGGGTGTTATATTGCGCTTTCGCGCGTAACCCTGCAGTCCCTCAGAGGAAAGGGTACCGGCGTGTTCGGCCTTATACAGGGGTGTCGAGGTACAACCTCGACGGGGAGCAAAATATACACTAGGACCTTAATAGACCCTAAGTATACACGTAACGACACTTCACTGTCGCCTCCGATCTCTCGGCCACACCAACTCTTGGCCTGACCAGGATAAACTCTCGGTTCAATGTACCTTGAGTCTACCAACAGGTATCCCACACAACTGAGCGTGTCCTGGCACCTAAATAAGCTAGCTACACTTACCGAAGTCGGACTTGACTCTTGTTAGCTGGGGGGAAGACTGCGTTTTATAAACTGCTTAATGTGAGGCTCAGAGAGCCTCTGTATGTCATCCTATGTTTTGTCCTATGCCTATATACAAATATCAAGTGTAAACAAATCTCTGTAGGGGCCTCCGAGGTTTCAGAATAAGTATGACCGAGGGGTCGACAACTCACCCTTAAGTACGGATTTGGGACTGTACAGTCGTGAGACGAGGGATCTGAGATGGGTACAGAGCCTTATCTCGGCCTAATCCAGGAAGCCTCGGCCAGGTTATATTAGGCCAACCGAGGCTCTCGGATGTCACTATTCCTTCTCTGTCACTCTGTCGCGGGGTGTATAATCCTCCAATAGGGTGAACCCTCGCTTTTCACCGAAAGGTTCTGTGGCGGTTGCCTTAGCGACTGGGTGGCTACCTCACGGTTAGAACCCAACACCACACGACTCGTAGATAGCTTCTTTCGGGTTAAGACGGTCTCTGTAGTGGGTGAAGATTCAACGGGAACGATAGCAAAGTCATGGACGAAGTGGGATGAGAGCGACGATCCTGTGGAGAATGATCTGGGCGAGTGGCTGCAGATCGTCCCATGGCAGTGGCAGATCCGAGCGAACTCTACCCACTTTGTTCGTAAACTCTACGACATGCTTTCGTGGATGGAAATGTTCGTCAAGAACCATCCAACTACGAGAGGAGCGAGGTTCTATTCTCTATTACCTTTGTAAACTTCATACCAAGCTGCGTACGTAAAGATTAACGGAACCACTCTTCATAGAACCTTCAATCATACACTTGATCAACCGGAAATGGAGGGGTTCATTGAGGGGAAATTGAACATTGTCCGCATCAGGAAGAAAACCTCCGATTTGCAGCGGCCGTTTACAAGAAAAAGTTCCAGATGCATCGAAACGAAATATTGCGAACGGTGTTTGATGTGGAGCAGTTTGAGACTGGAAAACGTAATTTCGTGGACGAGATAAAGACCAGTGGGAACGGAGCCTCTGTGACCTTAATTCGACCGTCGACTACAACTTCAGTCACTGTAGTGACGTAAACAAAGCGGAAGAAGAATAACGGAGCCACCGAAACGAAAGTAAAGAGAACGGTGAAGACGTCAAAAAAAGAGATCGCAGATGCAGATTGTTTTGCCAAAGAGTTGTTCAAGCTAGGTCCCGAGTATTTCCCTGACGTCCTTAGTGGCATCGATCCTGGAATGCGTTCTCCAGTCGCTGCAGTTACAGTGGGCCGACTCCGTCGGCGTAAACAGCGTAAGAGAAGAGGGAAACGCCAAGATTGTCGTGGCCGCCCGCAACGTAAACACATGGTCATGAAGATATCCGTACGCGAGTACAGACATCTACCCAGGATGGACGATTTCAGATTCTGGAACGAGAATCAGAAAAAATGGGAGCCCTGGTATTCCAACATTGCTCGTTCAATGCCGTCGTTCAAAACAGCCAGCTATGATACGTACATCCAACGACTCCAGTTTTTCTGGACGCACCTTTGCTTCCTCCCGGCATTTAGCGTGGAGAAGACCTTCCTTCGATGGAGGTTTCCACAGGATCGCGCGAAGATGGAGGCGTTGGACACGCTGACGAAGCGACTTGGTTCCAAAGCCAGTGAGCAAGTGTGTATCGGTTACGGAGACTGGAGTCGGCGTGATGGTATCAAAGGCTATGGAACCGGGCCAGTCAAGTAATTTGCCGATGCACTGAAGAAACAAGCTACCGTTGATCCTACAGACGAGTATTTAACGAGCATGACGTGTTCCTCCTGTCACAAGCGGCTTAAGTAAGCTCGACTGATCGTTTTGATGAAGAAGTAGTAGGGCGAACCGGACATTCGGCTGAAGACGCGACCGTCCAAGAAGAAAGAGAAGGAAATTGCGGAAATGCTGAAGTTCCGAAACCCTAAGCTAGCGAGTAAGAAGGTCGTGTTGAAGTGCACCCGAAATGCGCAGTACAAACAGTCAATGCAAGGCGAACTTCTGGAACCGAGACGTCAATGCCGTGAGGAATATGCTGGATCTGCTCCGGAGCGGACTGAAGGGAAAGCATGGCACGAGGAAATTGCGAGCATTCAGATGAGGACAACTACGCAATTAAAGCAACCGTAGTAACACGTGGGTGGAAAGACGCGGAGCGTACCCGTTGCAGGGCTGCGTAGCCACCCACCATCATATATTCGCAGCAAAGGGAAAGCAATAGGCAATTCTCAGTGCCCTTTTGTAATAGCCTACACTGAAGGATTAAGTGGTGGATCGTAGAAACTACTGGGGTCTCAAGAAGAAGACGAAACGCCCCTCTTTACACGATCGTGTCGTACATGCGATTCAATTTAGGTTCATTTCTATTGTATTATTTGACGCTACCTCATATGAAATCGATTGCAAGGCTAGGAAACTCGCGACAGTATAATATTTTGTGCGCTTCTCACGTATTACCATTTGCTTTACGGTCGTCAAGTTCGAGAAGGTAGCATTGCTAGTTTTTCGGTGGGTGACATTCTCACTGTATCTCGTAGTTCCAAGGCACTGGCTCCAGTGAAACCAGGGCTCTATAGCTTAACAACCTAAGTTGAGATCCGTGGTGGAAAAGGTCGCTCTATTTACGTTGTCTTAATTATAGAGTCCTGGTATCGCTGTAGGCTTTGCCTAATCGAGTTATCCTAAGTTGAGATCCTCGTCACCCGACCATGGCATTGGTATCATACCGTTGCCACTCTAACAATAGTACACTAGGGGTTCTGATCACCTGTAGTATGATTCGACACTGTATATCAGAATTTGGTTGGCCGAGAGCTACATTCTTGAAGAATCAAATGTTACGTTACTTGCCTGAGATGACAGAGTGGTATAGGAGTATTAAATATTTTCAGAAGGTTGTGGAGAACCAATTGCCAATCGGCCAATTAGCAATTGACTACTCTTGTATTAGAATTTAAACAGCTCAGTCCCGGATCAAACACAGGAGTGACTCATGCCACCTCAAGATCCAAGACCCTCATACGATCGTGCTATAATAACTGTGTTGCCACACCGCCCTGTTACTTAGCAATGCATCGCCTCTTGTAATTTCTTCTCCATCCTCTACGGAGCTGTGCTGCGTAGACCCACATCGACTGATTACGTCTCCTCTGCTGCTTTCCTACAAGGGGTTCTCATGCTGGAAAAACGTGGTTGCTCTTATTGGCTCCGCCTATTCTCATAGAATATCCTCGCAAAGTATTTTTTCTCAAAAAGCGGAGTTGTTCCAATGGTTTTTGCATTTGCAACCTTTGTTGCAAAACGCGGAGTTGCAGGGAACGTGTGGGGCACATCAACAGAACCGATTTGCACGACCTTCGCAGCATGGCGTCGATAGTGTCGTCGTCCCCGTCTTCACCACCTGCCCCTGTTGTAGATGCAGACAGCATCGTCACGGGCGCGTGCTTTCCAGACCAGAAGTCATGCACCAAAGCGATGCGCCAGTATGCCGTTAGTCATAATATGGTTGTCAAGCTAGCGGCAGAAATTCGAGGGGGAGCAATGCTGAAGTATCAGTGTGCTGGTGGAGGGGATTGTCGCTTTGAAGTTACAAGGCTAAGATCACAAGGGCAAGCACGGAGCGGCTACTTAATCAGTCATTGTAACTTGTTTCATAATAGGTGTACAGGACGATCACGGTGAACAGCTTCTCAAGTACAGGAGGACGAGCTCATCCAATCTTTAGTAGCAAGTGACCCACGTATTAGTGGACGTGTTCTTGTTGAACCTATCGAGCGAATACGTGGAGCTACGACATCCCTAAACGCAGCATATCGATATCGCACTTTCATTTTCGAGGAGCTTTATGGTTCGTTACAAGGTGTTGAGAAATTGGAGTCGCTGTTGCTGATATAGAAGGCCAAGAACCCTAGCAGTCATGTTGATTGGGATTCCAATGAAGATGGCGAATTTGTTCGTGCTTTTGTTTCGCACACGTATGCTCTTCTCTACGAAGTGTCGATAACTGTTTCAAAATTGGTGTCTACTCTGCTCTGTACGGAGCTGCGGCTCGCTCCGGGATCCAGTTAGTGCTGCCCAACGCGGTAATCGTGATCTAGAGGTTGGCATGAAGGACAACAAGGCTGATATCGAGGATTTTAGAGGCACCCAATCAAGTAAAACGCTGAAAGGACTGAGCACGAAGTGCATAGTGCAATTCGCGCATGATTTGGTAATGTTTATGAAAGACGTCAGGCGTGAAGAGGGGGTAAGTTTTGTATGTCTTGAGCTTGCTAACAGTTTTACTAATATACTACCTTTTGGATGCTTTAAGTATCTGTGTGCAGGTACCATGATACAATATATGAAAGAATAGCAACCTTCCTGGCTGGAAGACTACCTTTCAATTAAGGCAACACCAGAAAAAGGTTTACGCGCCCTCATGCGACTCAGCCAGCGATTCGCAGCACGGTAAAAATCTCATATTATTATCTACATTGTTTTTAACATAAAGTTGTGTATTCGGGTTTTATAAGGCATGGTTTTCCAGCCCAGAAACCTCAACATGAAAATAAGAATGAGGCAGAAATGTACGAGACCCACTAGCAGTTTGCAGTAACATTCTGGAAGGAATACGGGTCATTTCCAACCAGCGCCATTTATAATGGCGATGAGACGGCAGTCTATTTTGACATGCCGCCTCACAAATTTGGGCGATTCGAGGACGAAGAGGTCCGTTCTATTGCTAGACAGCTTTGATGCTCATGTGTCCGAGAAGAGCATCGACGTAATCTCGGAGACTACGTCCGCACTTGTGTGCCAGCTGCCGGCGAACAGCACCACCGTCTGCCAGCCTTTGGATGTAGGGGTCTTGGGCCCCTTAAAAAGGAGATTACGGCAAACTGGGCGGCCGAGACGATGGAGGCCAAGCAGAGGGTCGCCGATGGCGAAGATGACATGGTGCCGGAGGAGAAGTGCGCCAAGTGTGACTTGGTGGAGGGGTGTTCGTGCAATTAGCAGTGCATAGGCTGGGAAGAGTGTCTGTGCTATGCAGATTGCCTCTGCTATGAATCATGCGTGCGCCCTGTGGATAAAGACGAGGGTGCGGCGGTCGACTTGAGTGCGTTAAACGGGGACGAGACCGACACTGTAACGGGATTACATGAGGAGTACACCCAGATAGGGTACCGCCTCTAGAAGTAGATATACCTCTGTGAGTATTCGTTTTAGAGATACTCAGTCGTGGATGGTGTGGACCACACCACTGCCACGTGGGTTCGGTGGCTGAGGGCCAACCAATAGCATTAAACCTACCTTTTATATACATATATAGGAGCAAACTATAGTTAATTAGTTATTTGTATTACAGGCCAATGACCTAATTAACTATAAATAAATCAGTCTTAAATCTACTCTAAACTGGCTATTAAGTCCCCTCAGATCAGGGACTAGTGAACCGCCGTTCACTTAGAGTTTGTATACTCTTAATAGAACGCTTCCTCAAGCAAGGTGCTCGTGTGACCCCGTCACACTTGATAGCACTTGTAGTCAATCCACACCTACGCGGGTAGATTGACTACCTGAATCCTCTGTGGCTCCTACAAGGTAAGCCAGGATGGATAGAGGGGGGTTCCTTCATCTGACCGACGCTCAGTTTGAGTCGGTCCGGAAGGTGGTGGACATCTTTGTAGGAGATGCCCTCCGAAGCTTGGCGGCTGCTACACCGGCCGAGCAGGTAGAACGCATCGAGGCGCTCGACACGTATGAGCGAGGGCTAATCGCTCACGTGCAGGGGCTGCAGGCCCCCGTGGCTGAAATGAAACCACGCCCAACCTAAGCCGTTGGGGCTTAAGGTTAACCCCTATGAAGGGAAGGAGGGAGAGAACATCCACTTCTGGGTCAGAGAGGTAGAGCTCGCCATGGATGCGGCTCTCATCTCGACCGAGCGACGTCGGGTCGCTTTCGCCCTGTTCAACCTGGGAGATCGGGCGAAGACCTGGGCGTACACGCGCGAGGCGACAACGCCGGGTTGCTTCACAACCTGGGCTCAGCTGTGTCAACAGCTTAGAGCCGCCTTCCTCCCGGCGAACTACGAGTATCGCCAGCACTTGCGCTTCCTTTGCCCGCAAACAAGGGATGCGTGAGCTGCATGAGTACATCCAAGAGATGCGAGTACTCGCTGCATCTCTGGTGGGGAACCCCCTACCTGAACACATCAAGGGGACAGTGTTCATGGATGGCCTGAAAGTGGCTCATCCCGCACTCAGTTGTTCCGCGTGCATGCGGAAACTATGGAGGAGGCGATCCAGATCGCCCTCCCAGAGGAGTACAGCCACAGACAGGCTCGTACTCCTACGCCTGTGTGGCAAGGCCACAATGCGTCAACAGGCGCAGTGCAAGGAGCTCCAGTAGCTGGAGCTAGCACCGGCCCGGTACCCATGGAACTGGGTACGGCCGTACAGAGCTCCATCCGCTGTTACGGATGTGGGAAGCTCGGGCACATGCAACGTGCCTGCCCTGCGGGAGGGCAAAGGAAGTTCCCTTCCAAACCTAGAGGCTCGAGGGGCCCGTGGCAGAAACCACGACCCAAGAGCCAGGGGAACTGGGGTCACCAGTAGGGGCGGGGCGCCCAACTGGGGAAGATCTAAGTCCCCATGGTAGGAGTGCGGACGGCGCACGCCATGGAGGCTTAGCCCCTGAGAGCCTAGGTGCTCTCGAAACGAGAAAGAGCAGCGGCGGACTGCTCGTGGTACACGCGAGTGTACGGGGATATGGAGATCCCTTTAGAGTCCTGATTGACTCTGGGCGTCGACGAACTTTGCTCGACGTCAGACGGTCGCGCGGAATGACGACAAGTATGCCGACGCTGTGCGTGAAAGCGAAGGCAGGGACCAGGTCTCGGTGAGACTGGCCGATGGTACGGTGATTAACGTGCCTGGGGTCCGGATGGACCTAGCTGTAAAATTTGAGGACTTTGACAGCAGGGAGTTGTTCCTTGGCTTAGACATGGACAAGTACGACTTGATCCTGGGCATGCCGTGGCTCGAAAAGCACGAGCCCTGGATCGATTGGCGCGGCAACGCCATTGGGGCTAGCCGACCCGCAGTCTCCGACAGAGCTTTGGTGAGTAATGTTCCCACCTCTGTCCGAGACTGGGGAGCCAGAGATGGTCGCCAAGGCGCTTACGCGCCCGAAGAAGTACTAGGAGTCGCTGACTCCAATGAAGATGTTGCGATGATCCTCGCAACCGGTCGTGAGACCAAGGCTCATTGCCAAGCGTGTGGGATTGCCATGACGGCAAGCCCTAACGCTGAGAGTCGTCGCGCCGTACGGGCGACTATGGCAGTGCCGGACGGTACTGACCAGGCGGGTAACATATGTCCGCCAGCAGCAGAGGCTGCTGAGGAGAGCGCTGAAGGCGTCTCCTGTGTGGGTAACATAGGTCCACAGGCGGGTAACATAGTTCCGCAAACAGCTGAGACTGTTGAGGAGGACACTGAGGGCACCTCCGGCGTGGGTAACATAGTTCCACGCAAGGTCGAAGAGACCGAGAAGATGAACGAGAGCGCTACGTGCGTCTCTAGTGTGGGTAACGTAGTTCCACGCGGGGTCAAGAGGACCAGTACGAGGGCGGAGATGTCATTGAGCACCTCCTGTGTGGATAACCAAGTACCACACTCGGAGTCTGAGACTCCACCGGCAAGTACCACACTCGGAGTCTGAGACTCCACCGGCACGGCCGGTCGAAGAGCAATACCATGTCTTCGACGGCGTGTCTGGCCGTCAAGTTAGGACAGGTGCCGTCCATCTGGAGGCACTGCCTGAGGTGTCAGCACTGCTGAACCTCGAGGAACTGTCCATGAAGGACTTCCTGGCCGAGTTGAAGGCCGGAGAGATTGCGGAGATGTTGCTCCTGAAGCCGTAGACCTCTCTTGAAGATTTGAACTCTTCCTCCGTAATGGACGAGGACGTCCTGGAGGGGTTCACGAAGCAGCGTGCAACGCGCTTGGGTTCTGAGATTCTCAAGAACCCGGAGGATCCAGTGTATCCTCTAGTTAAAGAGTTCTCAGATGTGGTGTCGAAGCACCCGCCATCCCAACCCCCGCTAGATCGGGGGAGTACGGGACGAGATTGGCCTCGTGCCTGGCGCAAAGTACTGTGTCACGAGGCAGTGGCCTCTACCTCGCGAGCAGTGCGAGGTCATAGATGCCTTCTTCGCCGAGAAGGCGAAGTCGGGCATGGTGCGGGAATAGAAGTCCCCGCACTCGACGCCGACCTTCTGCGTTCGTAAACCGAACGGGTAGTGGCGTCTGGTTCACGCTTACAACAAGCTGAACAATGCGACGGTACCGGCACAGACGCCGATCCCTCGCAAGGACGTGTTGCTGAACAACATGTCGGGCTGTACGCTGTACAGTGCCCTGGATCTGGTAGACGGATACTACCAGATCCTGATGCGGGAAAGTGACATTCCTCTCACCGCAGTGAGCACCCCGAGCGGGATGCTTTGGGAGTGGCTAGTGATGCCACAAGGGCTATGAAATGCCCCAGCGACGTTCAATCGCTTGGTCACACACTTGTTTAGACCATTGCGTACGTTCGCTCAAACGTACTTTGACGATATATTCGTCCATAGCCGTGCCGAAGGCGGCCAGACGGCTATGGAGGTGCATTTGAAGCACCTCCGTCGAGTGTTTGAGGTCATGAGAGCTAACAAGCTCTATACCAACATCGACAAGTGCGTCTTTGCAGCTGAGGAGACAAAAGTGCTCGGCTGCTTTGTCAGCAGGGTCGGTGTACGCGCCGATCCAGGGAAGGTCGAGGCCATAGCGGCTTGGCCGACCCCGAGGTCACAGAAGGACCTCCGGAAGTGGTTGGGCTTGGCCAACTATCTTCATAAGTACAGCGCAGGGTACGCCGAACTAGCTCGACCTTTGTCGGATCTCTTAAAGAAAGATACTGACTGGGAGCAACAGCACCAAGATGCTTTTGACAGTTTCAAGGCGAGCTTACAGCATGCGCCAGTCCTGGCTCTGCTGGACGAAAACAAGTCATTCAGCGTCGTATGTGACGCTTCTGACTAAGCAATAGGCTGCGCGCTGTTGCGGAAGGACGATGAAGGACGCGAACGCGTCATCTCCTTCCAGTCCAGGCAGCTGAAAGCTGCCGAACGGGACTATTCCGTTCATGACAAGGAGCTACTTGCAATGAAATACGCTCTTGTCAAGTTCAGAGTACATCTGTTGTGCCCAAGGCCCTTTGTGATCTACACTGATCACGCGTCCTTGCGGACTGCCACCAACTCGCCGCATTTATCGCAACGGATGGCGAGGGGGCTGTCATTCTTCGTGGAATACAACTTCCGCGTCGAATACAAGCCGGACAAGCTCAACGTGCTTGCCGATGATTGTCACGTCGACCTGACTACGAGCGTGCTCGTGTCAGCCGCGTCACGACAGATCTGTACGATCGAATACGCTTAGCGTATCAGGCGGGCGAGAACTACGCGCATCTGGTGCGGTTCCTGTCCGAGGGTAAGGCTGCCAAAGTCGATAGGCTCTCGCCTCGACAGCGGACATAGCTCCATCGCTATGAGCTGGCTGACAGATAGCTACACTATAGGGTAGACCCATGAGATCCTCCTCGGGTTGTTGTTCCAAACGACGAGGATCTGAAGTATGACATACATCTGGAGGCGCTGATAAGTGGCCTCCTTGGCTGGGAGAAGACCTACCAAACTGTCTCTCAGACATTCTGGTGTCCCCGCATGTATGTGGAACACTATGCTAATACATGTGAAACATGTCAGAGGGTGAAGCCTTCAGGTCACGCTTCGGCTCCACTGCAGTGCCAACGGATTGCTGGAAGTCGACGAGTCTCGACTTCGTCTTCGGCCTGCCGGCCGATGACAAAAGAAACACCGGTATTTTGGTGTTTGTCTGCCGTTTGAGCAAGATGGTGCATCATGCTCCGGTACGTGACAAAGTCACAGGGAAACAGGCTGCACAGCTGTTCCTAGACAGCGTGTTCCGCTATCATGGTCTGCCAGAGACCATACTCTTGGATGGAGACCCGCCATTCACAGGGGAGTTCTGGGACACCCTGTTCCAGCTACTGGGAACTAAGTTGACGATGTCAACTGCGAACCATCCACAGACGGATGGACAGGCGGAGCGCGTCAACCGCGTGCTCGAAGACACTCTACGGAGCATCTGTGCGGAAGCACCTCGGTCCTGGTCGGACCAGCTTCCTATGGTTGAGTTTGCACTCAACAATGAGGTACACGCATCAACGGGGTTTACCCCGTTCTATTTGAATGGGCTACGACAGCCCCAGGTGCCGCTAACCTTGCGGGGAGGCACCGATGCCTCCATCGTAAGTGGGGAGAGGCTCGGAAAGCCTTTTCTTCCCTGGTCTCAGAAATTGAGCCAGAGTCTTTAAAAAACAGTTGTCGTCGTTTATAGACGACAGGCTGACGTTGATCAGCCGGGTTAGAGACGCAATGGCGTTAGCTCAAGACAAACAAGAGGAGTACTCTGACAAATCAAGAGGAAACTTTAACGTGTTTAAAGTTGGTGAGTTAGTTCTACTCGACACTAAGAACCTACCGCTAAACTTGGTAAGCTCCGTAGGGAGCAACAAGTTGAAGCATCGCTTCGTTTGACCCTTCGCGGTCCTGGCCAGACATGGCGCGGCGTACACCATTGACCTCCCGAAGTCAATGGCGACGCACCCGACGTTCTACGTGGGGCGTTTTAAGCGGTTTCATGATCCGCTGGGTCCTTCTCCTCGGACGGAGGAAGGCCAAGGTGAGAGCTCACCTCCTCGAAACGAGGATGAGTCCTCTGGACAACCGGATCTCCCGATATCGAAGCCTGTGAATGGAACACAGGCTGGTACCCACGCGAGTCATACGAATGGTATGACGGTACAGGATGGGAAGAGCTCGCGTAAGAACCATACCTGTAAGCCGAGTGGTACGAGTACCCCTGCGGCTCATAAGAGGGCATCCGACCATGCACCTCATGGCTTAGAGCGTCTAAGCCTCGACGGAGCTCCTTCAAAGCAGCAGCCGGAGCTCGGCGGTCAACGCGCCGATGGAGATCATGAGTCTCACGACCAAGAGCGTCCAAGTCTTGGCGAAGGACCTCAAGGGTCCCCGGCTTGCCAGCCTGAGAGGCAGCCTGACCACCAGGTCCAAGCCCAAGGGCTATCTCGATCGCGTAAACACGATCTCGAAGCTGACGGACCTCGTCGCTTAATAGGGACCCCACAGAGTCCCGACCCGAAGATGAGGGTCCCGAAGGATACGGCTGAGAAGGAGCCGTGTACTCAAACGCGTGCGAGAGCTCCTCCTGCCCTCCTTGACCGGAACGGCGAGCTCCACTATCATGTGGAGCGGGTCGTCCAGGAGCGGCGGCGCTCTGGGAAGCGCCAGCTGCTTGTGAAGTGGCGAGGTTATCCCTCGTCACAGAACTCGTGGGAGCCGGAAGACCGGCTCCGGGTTGACTGCCCGAAGGCTGTTGAGATTTGGGATCAACGGCCGGGGCGTAAGTAGTCCGCGGCTTTTTAGCCGCCTTACGGTGTACGGTCCCTGGGTTGACGGAACCGTACCCGCGCTCATCTTGAGCGCTGTACTTAACCAGCAGTCTAAGCCCCTCCATTACGGAGTGGAGTTGCCGCATAGCGACTAAGTGGGCAAACTCAATGCGAAGATCGCGCTGGCCCAAGACGTAGGACAGCAAGGTATCTTCTCGGAGTTCTTTCAACTCCTGAACTGTGAAGTTCTTTAAGGAAACCCATCTCCAGAACAGGTCTTCTGACTGGGATTGGGTTGTGGTGTTCTCGGGCTGTACCCAAGGGTATCCCCACACGGGAAAGAGACCATCAAGGTCTTCCTGTTTCTTCCGGAGACTTGTAAATTCCTTAAGAGGAATTTGGTGTGATGCAAGCAGCACACGCCTAGCGGCCTCGATGTCGTTGATAAAGTGCGGTTCGGCCTGAACCAAGGCACGCTCATAGGCGCCACGTGAAGTGCTCCCATGGTTAAGACCACGAGGGGCCTTAAGGTGCTCCAGGAACATGGGAGACCCAGACCCCGCATCCGGTGGATAGTATCCGCGAGGATACACCGGTGTGGGCGGCGCAGAGGATGCTACCTCTGAGGCTCCTAGCCGTTGAGCAGCTTGATAGCGCTCCTGCGGCTCGTCGAGATCATTAGAGATCTCTTGGGGTTCAGTAATGACCCCCTCCTCTTCGGCCTCGTCCGAAGAGGAGTCGAGTAGGCTATGGTAGCCTTTCGAAAACCCAGACTCATGAGAAGGAGATTCAGGGGCTGCGCTTCTCAGCAGCAGCAGCAGCACCCTCATCAGCCCGTTTTTGATGAGCTGCTTTCGCAGCTTGGGCTCGAGCCTTACCTTCGTCTAAGGTAAGGTTCTTGGTAGGCGAGCTCGTCGAAGCCGCCTTAGCCTCAGATGATTCAGAATCATTAACAGGAGCGTCCTGTGAAGGAGTAGGATCCTTGGTGGATCCCGGGAGCGCGAGCGACTGCGTCGCGGGCTCCTTCCTTGTGTGGCAGCAGCAGCGGTAGGCTTGGTGGCTGCCTTGGAAGTCGCCTTGTGGGCTTCCTCCCGCAGAGCGGCCTTGTCTTTCGACTTGGCCTTAACATTCTTAGCCTTAGAATTGTGCTGAAGCGCTGTGGGAGATAGCCTTCCGTGGCATGCTTAAGGAGGTTGACGTGGAAACCTCGAGTGTCTTGAAAACGCTGAAAGGCTTAATGAAAGCCGCAAAGCCGCAACGGTGGCTTGTCGATGGGTATCGACAAGAGAAGGAAAGAGAGCGGCGCTCTCTTCCTATCTCCTCATTGGTTGAGGGTGTTTTCAGCCTAAGTGGGAGAGGATGTAACGGGGTTACATGAGGAGTACCCCCAGATAGGGTACCGCCTCTAGAAGTAGATATACCTCTGTGAGTATTCGTTTTAGAGGTACTCAGTCGTGGGTGGTGTGGTCCACACTACTGCCACGTAGTTCTGGTGGCTGAGGGCCAACCAATAACCTTTGACCTACCTTTTATATGCATAATTAGGATAAAATATAGTTAATTAGGAGTTTGTATTACAGGCCAAATGGACCTAATTAACTATAAATAAATCAGTCTTAAATCTACTCTAAACTGGCTATTAAGTCCACTCAGACCAGGGACTAGTGAACCGCCGTTCACTTAGAGTTTGTATACTCTCTTAATAGAACGCTTCCTCAAGCAAGGTGCTCGTGTGACCCCGTCACAGTAAGCCAAGATGGATAGAGGGGAGTTCCCTCATTTGACCGACTCTCAGTTTGAGTCGGTCAGGAAGATGGTGGGCATCTTTTGTAACGGGGTTACATGAAAGGGGTACCCTAGAAAGGGTATCGCCTTTAGAAGTAGATATACTTCAGTGAGTATTTGCTTTAATACTCTGATGGAGTGGTGTGGGCCACACTGTGGTGTGAGCCACACTACTGCCACGTAGGTTCGGTGGCTGAGGGCCAACCAATAACATTAAACCTACCTTTTATATGCACAATTAGATTAAAGTATAGTTAATTAGTAATTTGTATTACAGGCCAAATGAACCTAATTAACTATAAATAAATCAGTCTTAAATCTACTCTAAACTGGCTATTAAGTCCACTCAGACCAGGGACTAGTGAACCGCCGTTCACTTAGAGTTTGTATACTCTCTTAATAGCACGCTTCCTCAAGCAAGGTGCTCGTGTGACCTCGTCACACCAATTCTCTGGTGTTTTGGTCCTTTTCTACGGTGGGTGGTGACTCCCAAATCTCTGGTGCTACATTCCTTTTTCGTGGTGCAAAAATCCATATGTGTGGTGTCGATACTCCCCACTCGACTCCGAATAGCTCAGTGAGAGACGGATCACGTAAAGGCGGTGTCATCTTCACACTGTTGGTCTGAAGTTTAGAGTCTAAACGGCCTTGGCAATGTCAAATACAGTGCGGTGCATGATCAGAACTCCGACAAAGGTTACGATCTCATATACGTGAAAATATTCAACGTGCTGTAATGGATCTGACAGTTTAAACTGCGGTCAGGAGCCGCTTTTGACTCTGAGCATGCAGTATTTCATACCAGAATAATTTCAAGGACAAAAACAATACTATATTATTGATTCCCCCAGTCACGATAATTACTATAATACTAAATTTTAGGTATTTGATCATACCTACGTTATCGTCATTAAAATCCTAATTTTGTTTTTAACCATCGCTACCAATGGTGATTGTCTTGCTAGACTCATGGCTGCAACTGATTTCCTCGATTGTTTAATTACTACATACTTTCGGCTCGACGTCCGAGGCAAGATTTGGCGAGGTCCTAACAGTCTGAAATAGATACTCGTTACAGACTGTGGTTGGAGTGTTATATTACTAGATGAATTTCATCATGAATATTGTAACTTGTCGTAAGAGTGTCAGGAGATATATCAGTCTGTTGCCTACAGTGCCGGAAATCTACAGAAAATGTGGCGTCTGATATCGTAGAATTGATGTATCATGGAGTATGTCCTGTAAAACACTATGTCTAGGTGTTTACTTGAGCCTAGTAGCGCGTGCGGGTTCGGAACTATTACATCAAAGTTTCCAGCGGTAATGGCGAAAACCAAATTGCCCTGCTAGACAACAACAGTTCTTTTTTTAGGTCTCGCCAAAAAAGCGTGATCGGAACTCGATCCTCACGATCGTTCTCAATAAGCAGCTGTGCCTGTAATATATGCAATGGCATAAAAGGTGTATTACTACCGGTCGTAATACATCCTCGATAAATGCATCAAATACCGAGCCTTGCTGTTCACTTCCAAATTCCCCCAGAGTAGAATCGTCAGTCTGTCTGCTCAGCCTATGATGATGATCATGCGTCTTTGCTTAATCGTGCTTGCAATTGCCACCACTCTTCTCACCAACGGTGAGGCACGCTCACTTCGTCTAGGTCGCACTGCTGAAAGCGTCACGAAAGGTGCGACCGACTCGGAAGAAAGAAAATTCATGATCCACACTGTTGTAGCTGATGCAGCTAAAGCTGCTGCTAAAGTCGAGAAGGTACAACCGGTCAAGCTCTCGGTGAAGGATACATTATTGAACGCGTTGGCCAAGCTTCTACCGGACACAAGTAATCGGAGACACGTGTACTCGAATGGTCGTTGGAAGACTGAAAGCTACTTTTGAACTGGCGAGGTAGGGCCCTCGAAACGCGTTCCAACATCGTCATGCAGTAACGCGATTAGACCACTAACTCGTTAATCAAGTTCTATCCTTGCCGAATCGCATCATATCGTCAATACAACGCCTTATGAAAATATTCCCTTAACTAATTTGATCAAGAGGGTGCTCATATACTACATCAAAATTGAGCTCACGACTGACCTGACCGTTGCCTTATCTTTTCCAGTTGACGTTCCTTGGCTCTATTCCGCGCTTCTAATCGACGTTCTCGGACTGTTTTCCCGTCGACAAGCTCAAATTGTTTCAACCATCGCGCCGTCCGTGATCTCGGTGGCTTGACTTCTTGGGCTACTTGTTCATGCTCCACGCTACCAGTCGTTCCCGCTTTGACGTGGGTTCCAACATGTGCTGATGCAAAGTTGTGATTCACTGGGTTTCCGATGATCAGCCGAGATGTAGGGAGAGATTTTCTAGCCTTCATTTCCGGCCGTAGGTAACATCGAGGGAATGTATGCTGTTGGTGGTGCGTTAATTGCGATGTCTGATCCGACTTTACTTGCTTCATCACTTCGCTATGGCCTTGGTTTGGCTGCGATATCGGAGCCGAATTAATCTGCTTCAGCCTTTCTGTAAACGTATTGTACTTCGGTTGCGATGGCTGAGCTGCCTTCACTTGTCTCTTTATCCGTTTCTTCTGGGCATCCACCGCCTTCGCGAGGGTTCCGTTTGACTTCTTCTTTAACAATTGCCGTGCCACGGTAGGATTTTCGACTTTGAAGGCTTCAACAAACTCGTCGCTTACGACAAGCATTTCGTAGATAGCTGGACCGCCTGCGGTGCAGCAATTCAGACAAATTGGTACCACGCGCGTCATTTTCCTGCTCTTCTTTGTCAGAGCCGCTGACGGGTAAGTAATGCGACAACACGCACACTGTCTTGATGGCGGTGGCCCCTTTCCGCCGTACACACCAGCTGCATTTTTCATCATTTGAAGCCTCTTCCCTATCGATATTAATTTCCCGCCGCAACATTTGCAGATATCTTCTTCCACTAATTCTCCTTCTTCGTCTTCTTCGCTACTCACGATCACAATTGTCTCCGGCGCATATTTGGTCTTTACTATCGAAATGCGTTTTTCCTTTAGACTGTCGTTTGCAGTGACAACGGAGGTTTTATCTTCCATCACTAAACTGTGCGTACTAGCTTCATTGCACGAAGAGCAGATAGGTGTTGCGCACGTAACACTTCTGCTCTTTTCGGCGAATGACGCTAACGGAAACGTGATGTAACATTGTCTGCATGTCGTCGGAATTCCCACTACTTGTTCCTTGTGCTGCAATCCAGCAGTTTTTATCAAATGGAGTTTATCAATAAACGAAGGCATCTTGCCTGGTGAATGGATACCATTGGAGGAATTGCGATTATCGACCTTGTTGTGAGTCTTGCCTTTCATCTTCCGCTCAATTTTCGCAGCCGCAGCGGTGGGCACTGGAGATCCGTTCTCTCGCGAACTAGCCGTTTCAACAGTGGTACGGCCCATACCTTCATCAGTTTTCCTAGTGTGTGTTGTTGCCGCCTCACATATTTTACACATTGGTGTACGCCAGGTCGGTTCATTGCTTTTCAATTCGAATGCCGCTAGCGACTGCGTAATATGACCACAAGAACACTGTCTGGATAGTGGAAATCCCGCGTTTTTATCGTGTAAGGTTGCCTGCTTCATCATCAAATATCTCTGACTCAGTGGAGTCGATTTGCCTCCACAATATATACTGCATTCTCCTGTCATTCCCGTATCCTTCACTCTTCCATTCAGCAATCTTTTGACACCAATCCCTTCCGCTCCTCTATTCTTCACTGCTGCTTTGACAGCCCAATTGCACATGTAGCAACGTGGTTGGACACACGACTGATTTCTGCTTTCTTCCGTCAGAGCAACTAGAGGGTAGGTAATATTGCAGCATGAACACTGTCTTGAGGGCGGAGGATTCTTCCCGAACTGCTGTAGACCTGCAGTTTTCATCATCTTGAGTCTCTCACCCAATGGAGTTAAATATCCCTTGCAACTTCTGCAATATTCCTCCTTCTTCTTCCCAATCTTCGTAGTGATAGGTGCTTGGGGTTTACTTTGCCCATTCATTTGGGCTTTATGTCCACCAGTCCATTGATTCAACCTAGTCTTTTCGGTAATTACTGTTCCTATCGTAATGGGCCTCAATTCCTCCTCCGATTCTTGTTTAATGCGGCTTACTTGCGGTTTGACCTCTGAATGTTGTTGTTGGAAAGTTGGCTGGTTCTCAGTGATAACTGCGTTTCTGACGGAGGTAAAACCATGGATAGAAAGAGCAGATCCTGTAGATTGAGGTGGAAGCTCTTCCGGGTTGTTAAAATCCTCGCTGTCGGTGGAAAAGCCGTCGTCGTACGGCGCAATTGGCGGCGCATCGATCGCCAACGACGTCTTCGGGTCCAACATAACAGAATGAAAAGCTATTGGATGAAAATAGGATGGCTACATTTTCACCTGATTGATTTGCAAGTCGAAATATACCAGCCAATCAGAAGTTATCTTTTTTGATTTGGACTTGGTCGACCAAACAAAATAAATGGGTGGAAGCGCTTCAGCTCTTAGCAGCGTATCGATGCAGCATCTTAATGCCGGACAACGCGTGTTTTATTGGGTTTTAAATGCTGCGTTGCGCAACTTTATGCAATTTACTCCTTGTGTAATTCTGCAGTTTGAATAGCAGTACTGTACCAGAAATACTTTCCTCTGAACATGACACGAGATATTTCTATCAGTTCTGTTCTTATTAAAACCAAGATTGATAACTCAACTCGGTTACAATTATCGGTAAATTCAGCCATTATTGATTTTCATTGGGATTTCAGACTTTATCAGTGTATTGATTTTTTCAAAACAATCATGCCTTATCGCAGTCTACATTCGGCAATTCCTTAGACTGGATCTGATATTATCATATGCTTACCAAGTTGAGAAGGCCAAGATTCTGCTTCCAGCAAAGCGGTCGCTCCATTTCTGAAACCATTTTGCCCTTGAACATCACGCTGTTATTAGTACGGTTTGTACTTCCACTTGCGATTACCCGCGTATTCCAAAGTATATTTGAAAGTCGACGGTTTAAGATGAAGCCACTTAACCAACTTGTCGACAACTTTCTTCCACTTCGTCGACTTGATAGGGTTCTGGTGCGGTCAGTTTGCTATGGAGCACTAACGTTCTCTCTTCGGGACTCCTCTCCTTGGCAATTTCATTAAAGAGCCTTCGGCGAAGGAGTCTTGCCTCACTTACAGCGAGGAAAATAGTTGCAACTATCAATAATACGAAACTGGTTCGCATGAATTTCGGTGGATGCAGGGCTCTGGGGTGTCAGCAATTTACGCAATGAAATTCACGCTAAGCATTTCTTGTAATGAACCACTCGAATTTATTACGTACACATCTAAACCATAATCATCAAATACCTTCTGTAAATTAAAATAATTCGGTCACAATGTGAGCTTAACGTTCTTATTGGAATAGCATTCGATGGTATCACATACTTCTTATTATGTAAGCCAGCAAAATGTTTTGATGCTTTATCGAAATGCCTGGGGAATCATTTCCCATATCTCTCTTCTTGAAATTCTGTTTCAGATGAGAAATTATTTTCATTCCCGAACTCCAAGCCCACCAAATACCGAGTAGGAACTTTGCAGACACTGGCGAGGGGTAAACCCGATACACCGTCGCTACTGCATTGGGCATGAGCGGTCTAAACCGAAACGGCAGAGTTTCCGTTCTCCGTCTGGGCAACCTAATTCGTGAAAATGTCAACTTCATTGTGGTACAAAATTTTTGTATACTTGGTGTTTGGCCAGGAACACGTCTTGACCTCACACGTGTCCGACGCAGATAGTCGTTAGGATAACTCGTCTGAGTAATCAATTTCCTCGTCATTCGTCACAATTTTTACGTATCATATGTGGCTACCCATTGTTTGGAATTTCAATAGATACTAAATGTCCTCCTAGTACACGTTGTGTAATCTACTGTGTAGTGGAAATCGGGCCACACAATGGTAAGTTACTTCCTACAATATAGTTCGTCGAAGTAAATCGACAGGCAAAACCATTTCATTTCTGTAAACAGATAATCCCATAAAATAATCGCTTCTATGGTCGGTCCTGTCTAAAAGCGCCGAGACGCATGCTCGAAAGACTATGCGACGAGATGCAGTGGCTCGATGATCCAGTCGATATCGTCGGGCGTCGTAACATTCGTCTCAAACTGCCAAATTGCCTTGCTTACTCTAACAGCTACTTCGGCACCGTCTGAATCTGGCATAGTCATGCTGACATGTTCTGTGATATCAAACAGCACCGCCAATTTGAGTCGTTCATGCATGGGCACTCCTAGTACTTTCGCACCAGAAGAGTTCGTTGTCGACCTCTTTGCAACACGCTCATACTTGACACTTAGCAAGTGTGCACTATGCACCTCGACCTCCTTCAACTCCACGTGAACATCGGCACTCGCCGACCGTAGGACGAACTCTTTGAACGCTTCGTAACTCACCGTCTCGAGTGATCGTTGCACTAGTTCAGCAGCTTCACAGTCTGGTTGCAACGATCCTGGAGCCTTGGATTCACGTGCCACATAGTCGGCAAAATCTATTGAATACATGGCCGTCATTGTGGTCTCCATCGCATACTTGGCCCCTTGGATGAATTCGAGTAAATCCAGTTGTGTCTTCTGCGGCCGATTGAGGTGGTAGAACATCAACCAATTGGCCAAGCAGCTCATACTAGATGGGGCAAACACGTCTTGTTGCTGGTATTTCTTGAAGAGAGCTTGGTTATCTCGAACCTTGGTCAGAGTCGTCAGGATTTCTTGAAATCCTTCTGGGAGGACCTTATCCTTGGGTGAAGACGAAAATTGACGATATTGATGCAAAGTCAACGCGTTTAGCGTATGGAAAGTTGATCTAGAGTTTTGTGGTGATCTTGCAAAAGTGGTGGTGCGGTGGGAGACCCACTGGTGCCGTGACACGAGACTTCGGAGCTGTACATGGAGAGCTCGAGTCCACACAACGGAGACCATGAATAGTGGTGCGCAGACAAATCACAAACCTGATTTTGGTCACGGACTATTAAAATGTGATCAAAGCAACACCAACAGTTTCACAATAGTGCAAAAGGAGACAACAACACAATTTTTGAATGAACTTATCTACCGGCAGACTACCGGCGGCAGTAGATAACTTCAAGACATCACAACGATGTTATAAAAGCCAAATCTCACCAACTTTCGGTTTTCCACCGACCATTTTTGTATACAAATCTCCGATCACTTGGGTCAGGAAGACGCTTGGCCAATGCGTTTAAGAATTTATCCCACCCCGAGAGCTTCGCTGGTCCTACCTTCTCGGTTTTTGTAGCAGCTTTCGCTACATCAGCTACAACAGTCTTGACGTTGATTGTTCTTTCCTCCGAGTCGATCGCGTTATTTGTGGGTGTGTCCACACTATCACTAGTGAGACCTTGACGAAGTGAGCGCGCCTCACCGTTGGCGAGAAGAGTGGCAGCAACTACAAGCATGGCATAACTGAGACGCATGATCTTCTTTACGGTTTATTGGGTTGGTAGCGAATTTGGAAGTGAACTCCTAAAAAAACTCCTTAGCTAGAATGTGCTTAGTTGTGAGTGACACCTCTGTCTGGCCTGTTGTATGCTCGTAGTAAGAGCTGTACTGTTGCTATTCCTTATGTTCATCAAAGCGGCATGCATACGGACGAGAGGTGACGCTGAGTGTAACATCATGTCAACAATGTTTTTCACGTGCCCCTGCAACAGTTCCTTCGCACAAATCACAAAATGCAAATTTTGATCTGAGCACTGATTTTAGTCATTTACGGCAGATAAAATATTTAGTCCATGTCTATTCGGTCTACCCAAAAAGCATACCTAAATCCTTGTCATCATGTTGTGGCGCCCTCGAGTGAGTCGAGGGTTCTTCATCAGCTATCGACCCGTATTCAAGACTATAGCGTATAGTTTTTCTAGCACTCAAGAGAATGGAAGCCTGCCCAAGTTCGAGCAGGGCTACGAATTCGCTGTCAGTTGGATTCGTCGCAGCTTTGCGAACCTCCCAAAACTCTCGGACTACCGGGAAAAAGATATTTTCATTGATTCTTTAAGCACTTTTGGCCAATGCTGGCTGTTTGCCAAGCTGCACATGCCTAAGAAGACAAATGTTGATCTTCTAGAATTCATGGAAGGCGCCAATTTCGCCGTTGAAGCGAATCTGCGCGCAATGAACAACGCTGAGTTCCCAAAATTTCTGGTTGGTGAGAAGAAGAGATCATCTCAAATGGCAGACAATTTGAAGCAATACTCGACACCTGCACAATACAACCAAATGGCTCTGCAGGTGAAGAAAAACTACTTGAAACGCAACTTTTACGTGGAGTGTGAGAGGATCAAAATCGAGAAGACGCAGCTTGCGCAAGTCTGGTATCGACGTCTGACGGACAAAGAGTATACGGACGTGGTGGAGTTTAACAAAATACCTGTGGGGGTATCACCCGAAGCGACGGTAGAGCAATTGAGGCTCTATGTGGATGTTGCAACGGTGGAGGATTTGAATCTGGTGTTTCTTAAAACAAAGACGAAATATGTGCAGCAACAAAATGTCTACAGAGTGGTATTTGAGTCCCGTGTTACCAACCCGGAAGAAGTGGACTGGCGAATTGAAACCATGCACATTATCGAGCAGAAAGCAATGTCACGGCCTGAAGAGGTAGCACAAAGTGATAATGACAAGAAGGATGAGTAAGTTCGCGTCGCCCGGTACGTAACGGCTGCGGCGAGAAGAATTTACGCAGGACCGGCAAATATTTTCGGACGTTGCCGCTACCTCAAAAATGAATGAAATGCGGAGTGTGAAGTAATATTTGTTCATAACCCTTGGTCTGAACTAGTCACTACCCTCCTACAAATGTTGCGACCCATAAAATCTATCATGTCATGGATGTTCTGAAAGGAGCCTACGGCTGGATGACCGAGTTGATCCAATTCAGCGCACTGGACACACGCGAAAACACTGTGGGGTATCCCTCACCACATCCAGAGCCCCAACTCACCAAGCCGATGACAACATCATCCCCATTCCCGTGTCCACGCTCTTTGATCAAGGGGCCACCAGTATCACCGTCACAAGAATCCTTGCCAGCAACACCTCCGGCACACACCATCGTATCATCCAGAGGATACACTTGCGCGCAGTTTTCGTTGCTCCATACCTCCAGTTGCACACCCTGCAACTCGTACGATTTGGCGCCATTGGGATAGCTTGTGTCGCCCCATCCCAAAAGCTTCGACCACATTCCGGGGATGATGTCGGAGTCATTGGCTGCAGGAAGTTTCACAGGTGTGAATTTGCTGGGCTTTTCCAGAGTCAACAAAGCAACGTCGTAGGAACCGCTTGTGCTATTGAAACCAGTGTGATTTTGGGCTGTCACCACCCTGATCCGTTCGCCGTCTAACGTACCATTCAAGTAGTGCGTCCCGACGGACACCCAATTCGGCTCCTTCGTACCGATACACACTGTTGTGGTGAGAACATGGGTGGGCGAGATTAGAGAGCCACCACAAAAGCTGTTGCCATCGATAGTACTACGGATACCAGCCATGTACGTCTTCGTGCCACTCGGTACAACCTCTCCACCAAGAACCAGCTCGCGACTAACATGGTCCGCACTGCCAGCGACGATTTCAATTGCTATCAACGCGCATGCAAATGTAGGTACGGTCTTCATGGTATCTTGTTTTGGGGGGCTTGAGTAGTTGGTTGCAAAAGTAGAAATGAAATATGGTACACGGTATGATACACACAGGCGGTTAAGTATCAACGATCGTAATCACCTTGAGAACGTGCGATGAAGACACGATCCAACGAAAAAAATGATCGCACAACAAAACTCTACAGAAGAGAAGTTGATATACGCGAAGAATATACAGAACGATGAAGTCAAAGCGCCATTATCAACGTATTTCTACATAATGCCAATACACTACCAGTGAATGCTAGCAGCAGTCTAACAAAACGAGCCGAAAGACCTTACGGTTCTTTCATCGTTGTTTCAACCGTAATCTAGAAATTGTGGTAATCATGACGATTCATGTGTTCTGTACATGTTGAATGTCGGTAACACTAGAAACAAGGTCTAGTTGTATGCATCTACTGTATTATCCAGCTTTACCGACATTCAAATCTAACTTAACATCATAACGCGATGCGTGGGAGATGATCACAGCTTCAAGCGTACGTTTGTACGTTCTAAAACAAATGAGCGTTCCAGGAAGTCAAGGATACAAATTTGTACAGCGAGCGCGTTTAACAAAGCTGCATATAGCTCGACATAGTAAGTAATTGTTTTTGTTAAGTAAACAAGACACAATTTTGCGTGCGAAAAGATGTTCTAGTAGTACAGTAGTAAGAACCAACAATTCCTTTACGTGCTGTTGTGGACTCGAAATATTCGGAAAATCTATGCTTTTCTCATGATCAAGCGAGAAACTTTGGTAAACCAAGTATACGCTGCCACATACTATAAGTATCAAGAACTTAAAGCACCTCGCTACGTACAGATGCGCGTCTACAAGGATTCAAAAGTTATGTGGAAAGTATGACATCTATGTTCCGGTGTTGTTGGATGAAGAGGTAGATCGCCTCTCAATTTGGCCCCCTACATTTGAGTACCACATCAGCAATTCAACATAGCAGAATAATCTTTTGGGAAAACACGTTACACTCACTGTCGCTCACAAGGAAGTTCGTCTGAATTTGAAAGAACTGGGATTTCGTTTTTTTCAGATCAACAATGAGTCCTCGAAGAACAAATTTGCTTTTCATTACTTCATGAGCAAGTGTTTAGTATTTGTTCGTATGAAAGCTATTACAACAGCTTGTAGATGTCAACTACCGATTTCTGGCGGAGCAGGAGTTGATTGCTGCTCAAACGTATTCAATGATGGTACATTTCGTCATTACATGACTTCTGTTTCACGTTTTAACCACTGACGGGTGCAGCAAATCGTTGTCTGCCGCGCCCAACTAAAGTCTTCGGAATTCAGTACAGTTCACAATAAGTCGCCAAGAAATCACGTTCGAAATGTTACTCTCTGCTGTCCGTCGGTCTTGTGGTGTTCGATCCCTACGTTGCATCCCAGCCATCGCTCGTGCTCATCATGGCCACATGACTTCTTCCTATTCAGTATTACAGAATCGGACGTTCCTTACGAGTCCGAAAGTCACGAGTTACGTCATGAGTCGAGCTAAAGTGCTACACCTGGCGGCGCGTAGCTTTTTAGCCTACAACCAGATCATTGAACTCGACAGCGCATCGTCTCGACTCAGTCGCTACTTCGCCCGCAACGCGACGCTACGGGAGCGAGTGTACATGTACCTGGTGTGTCTGATACCACCAGACCAGCCCATCGACCTTCCAGAATTTCTTGATGGCGCGAAACAAGCTGCCCATGTGGTGTTCAATGAAATTTACAGAACTCATAACCTTGGTGAAGAATCTCTGTTGCTGATGGAAATTGCTAGTGACGACTGTGCTCCTGAATGGGCGGCCAAGCTCGATGCACAACGAAAAGCGCTGCACTTGCCTGTCGGCACGAAGTTTAAGCTCGAAAAGCTCGAGGTGCACGATGTCAGACTAGCAGGAGCTGAGTATGAGTACACGGACGCGGGTATTGACCAGAAGAAAGACACGTGCAGCATGTACCACATGAATGAAGCCTTGTGTATGAAGGTGCGGTATGTCGTGACAGAACATTTGTTGGCGACAAAAAGCGATGGACAAGAACAGCCGACGTGCCATTCTGTAAAGACAACTTTTGACTGGAATTTCTCCTCGGATGTATCTCGCGCACGTCTTATAGATTGGCATATCACGAAAACGACCCCACTCACGATTGACATGACGACGGAAAAGTTGAGATCCCTGCTCTGATTTAAGTTGTTTAGCTCGAGGCACTGGAATCGAGCACCTTGAGAATGGTAAATGGAACCATTAATCAGTGACATTGCTTCAAGTTGGACGCATTGAAAGACAAAGTCTAAGTAGAGGTATATTGCAATATCTTGCTGTTGAAGCTAACGGAGGCTCATCACTACTTTTTCAATTCGCCGTTGATCCATGGGAGTGCCGACGAAACACGCGCGTAAATGGCGGGAGATCCCTTCACGCCACAGGCTCCGCCGCTCACAAGACCAATCAAAATATCGTCACCGTCGCCGTTGCCGTTCTCCTTAATGAACGGACCACCTGTGTCACCCTGGCACGGGGACTTGCCCTGCTCACCACCAGCACACACATGCGACATATCGATGGTATTCGACTTGAGCGCCTTGCGGCAGGCATCATTGGTGATGACCTGCTGGCTCAGTTTGAGCAGCTCCTCGGATGCCATACCTTTAGGTGGGGCAGAGGTAAGACCCCATCCCATGGCCGTTGCCCACATACCAGACTTGATGTCCGAACCACCGGGAGCAGGAAGCTTCACTGGTTTAAATTTGCTCGCCTTGGTCAGCTTTATCACTGCAAAGTCATTGGCGAGCGTATCGGCGTTGAAGTGCGGGTGTTTCTCGACCGACTTGACCTTGATCTCGTCACCGTCCTCTCCACCATTCACATAGTGAGCTCCCACCGAAACAAAATTGGCGCTGCCAGACTCAATGCACGAAGCAGTGGTGAGGACGTGCGTGGGAGAGATTAGAGCACCGCCACAGAAGCTGAAGTCGTCGGGCGACTTGGGGTCGACAGTGCTGCGAAGTCCCGTCGTGTAGGTCTTTGATCCCTGGGGGACCTTCTGACCGCCGAGGATGGCGGTGACCGATCCGATCATGAGCGAGGCGGAGATGAGCGTGGAGACGATCTTCATCGTGACGATTGATGCGAGGAGAAAGCTGTGCGCAGTTGGCGGTAAAACCCGAAATGGGGATAGTTCGGAGCATCTAGTTGCCTCAAGAAGCAACGTAACCCAATGTAAACATGAACTGGGGTTGCTACCATGTGAGATTTGCTGTCGTTCGCGGTTGACGAAGTAACCATACGAAAGCACAAACAGCATGACCTCTCTGCACATGTGGGAACGAGGCAGGATATGTTCGACACATGTTGAGGCTCGGCCTGGGGCTTTGTATGGAGCCCACACTGTGTGCCAACCAGTGTGACGAGGAAAACGATGCAAATGCAATCGAACGACTGTCAACTGGCTAACTTGCTCTTATATAAGTTGAATTGTCCGTATTCCGGGTGCTCACCGGCAACCATGTGATTAAAAGAGCTAATAGTACTGTATTATAAAAGCGTTTGCTTGCAAAGGTACCATTACTGTAGACGTATTGTGGCACCAGCAACGTGCAACATGAACCGTGCCACCAGATAACATTCAGTCACCGAACCGTACCTTAATCTCGTGTGGTTTCCTGGCTTCGCAGAATTCAGTACCTTATGGCTAACTAGAAGCATGTACGGTAAATTGTCTAGTGAATCAAGCGCATGCCGTGACTTCTACTAGTGTCTCCTATCATTAATGTCGTTCAGCTCGCACTAACTAATACCTTCCATGATAATGTCGAAACGCATATGCTCTCCTCAGCAGTAGGTTCTGAAAAAAAACACATAGTTCGACATCACTTCATGTTAAAGATAACTTAGGGGCCTCCTCTGCGACTAGTAGTACAGTGCTCAGTGGACATATTGGAAGGTGCACTTCAACGCAAACGACGATGTGACGGGGTCGCACGAGCACCTTGCTTGAGGAAGCGTGCTATTAAGAGTTTACAAACTCTAGGTGAACGGCAGTTCACTACAGTAGTCCCTGGTCTTAGGGGAGTAGATTTAAGACTGATTTATATTTATAGTTAATTAGGTCATTTGGCCTGAAATACAAATTATTAATTAACTATAATTTGTTTCATATATGCATATAAAAGTAGGTCAAATACTATTGGTTGGCCCTCAGCCACCAGACCTACGTGGCAGTGGTGTGGTCCACACTACTGCCACGTAGGTTCGGTGGCTGAGGGCCAACCAATAGCATTAAACCTACCTTTTATATGCATAATTAGGTTAAAGTATAGTTAATTAGGAGTTTGTATTACAGGCCAAATGAACCTAATTAACTATAAACAAATCAGTCTAAAACTTACGCTAAACTGGCTATTAAGTCCCCTCAGACCAGGACTTGTGAACTGTCGTTCACTAGGAGTTTGTATACTCCTGATAGCACGCTTCCTCAAGCAAGGTGCTCGTGTGACCCCGTCACACTTGGTAGTACTTGTAGTCAATCCACGCCTACGCGGGTAGATTGACTACCTGAATCCTCAGTGGCTCCTACAAGGTAAGCCAGGATGGATAGAGGGGAGTTTTCTCATTCGACCGACTCTCAGTACGAGTCGGTCCGGAAGATGGTGGGTATCTTTGGAGGAGATGCCCTCCGAAGCTTGGCGGCTGCTACGCCGGCCGAGCAGGTCGAACGCATCGAGGCGTTCGACACGTACGAGAGAGGGCTCATCGCCCACGTACAGGGCTGCAGGCCCCCGTGGCTGAGATGAAGCCAGCCCAACCGAAGCCGTTGAGGCTTAAGGTTAATCCTTATGAGGGAAAGGAGGGAGAGAACCTCCACTTCTGGGTCCGAGAGGTCGAGCTCGCGATGGATGCGGCTCTCATCTCAACCGAGCGACTTCGAGTCGCTTTCGCCCTGTCCAACCTAGGACGTCGGGCGAAGACCTGGGCGTACACGCGCGAAGCGACAACGCCGGGTTGTTTCACAACCTGGGCTCAGCTGTGTCAACAGCTTAGAGCCGCCTTCCTTCCGGCGAGCTATGAGTATCGCCAGCGCTCGCGCTTCCTTGCCTGTAAACAAGGGAAGCGTGAGCTACATGAGTACATCCAGGAGATGCGAGTACTCGCGGCATCGCTGGTAGGGAACCCCCTACCTGAACACATCAAGGTGACAGTGTTCATGGATGGCCTGAAGGTGGGCCCATCCCATCCTGCACACAGTTGTTCCGCGTGCATGCGAACAATACGGAGGAGGCGATCCAGATCGCCCTCCAAAAGGAGTACAGCCACCGACAGGCTCGCACTCCTACGTCGGTGTGGCAAGGCCACAATGCGTCGTCAGGCGCAGTGCAAGGAGCTCCAGCAGCTGGAGCTAGCACCGGGCCGGCGCCCATGGAACTGGGTACGGCCGTACAGAGCTCCATCCGTTGCTACGTATGTGGGAAGCTCGGGCACATGCAACGTGCCTGCCCTGCGGGAGAGCAAAGGAAGTTCCCTTCCAAACCTAGGGGCTCGAGGGGCCCGTGGCAGAAGCCGCGACCGAAGAGCCAGGGGAACTGGGGTCACCAGTAGGGGCGGGGCGCCCAACTGGGGAAGATCTAAGTCCCCATGGTAGGAGTGCGGGCGGCGCACGCCATGGAGGCTTAGCCCCTGAGAGCCTGGGTGCTCTCGAGACGAGAAAGAGCAGCGGCGGATTGCTCGTGGTACACGCAAGTGTCCGGGGATAAGAAGATCCCTTTAGAGTCCTGATTGACTCTGGGGCGTCGACGAACTTTGCTCGACGCCAGACGGTCGCGCGAAATGGCGACAAGTATGCCGACGCTTTGCGTGAAAGCGAAGGCAGGGGACAGGTCTCGGTGAGACTGGCCGATGGTACGGTGGTTAACGTACCTGGGGTTCGGATGGACCTGGCTGTAAAGTTTGAAGACTTTGACAGCACGGAGTCGTTCCTAGTTCTAGACATGGACAAGTACGACTTGATCCTGGGCATGCCGTGGCTCGAAAAAGCACGAGCCCTGGATCGATTGGCGCGGCAAAGCCATTGGGGCTAGCCGGCCCGCAGTCTCCGACAGAGCTTTGGTGAGTAATGTTCCCACCTCTGTCCGGGACTGGGGCGCCAGAGATGGTCGCCAAGGCGCTTATGCGCCCGAAGAAGTACTGGGAGTCACTGACTCCAGTGAAGATGTTGCGATGAGCCTCGCAACCGGTCGTGAGACCAAGGCTCATTGCCAAGCGTGTGGGATTGCCACGACGGCAAGTCCCAACGCTGAGAGTCGTCGCGCCGTATGGGCTTCGACTGTGGCAGTGCCGGACGGCACTGACCAGGCGGGTAACTTAGGTCCGCAAGCGGCTGAGGCTGCTGGGGAGAGCGCTAAAGGCGTCTCCTGTGTGGGTAACATAGTTCCACACGAGGTCGAAGAGACCGAGAAGATCGAGAGCGCAATATACGTCTCTAGCGTGGGTAACAGAGTTCCACGCGGGGTCAAGAAGACCAGTACGAGTGCGGAGGTATCGCTGAGCACCTCCCGTGTGGATAACCAAGTACCACACTCGAAGTCTGAGACTCCACCGGCACGGCCAGTCGAAGAGCAATGCCATGTCTTCGACGGCGTGTCCGGTCGTCAAGTGAAGGCAGGTGCCGTCCATCTGGAGGCACTGCCTGAGGTGTCAGCACTGCTGAACCTCGAGGAATTGTCCATGAAGGACTTCCTGGCCGAGTTGAAGGCCGGAGAGATTGCGGAGATGGTGCTCCTGAAGCCGGAGACCTCTCCTGAAGATTTGAACTCTTCCTCCGTAATGGACGAGGACGTCCTGGAGGGGTTCACGAAGCAGCGTGCAACGCGCTTGGGTTCTGAGATTCTCAAGAACCCGGAGGATCCAGTGTATCCTCTTGTGAAAGAGTACTCGGATGTGGTGTCGAAGCACGCGCCATCCCAACTCCCGCCGGATCGGGGAGTTCGGCACGAGATTGACCTCGTGCCTGGCACAAAGTATTGTCACGAGGCAGTGGCCTCTACCTCGCGAGCAGTGCGAGGTCATAGATGCCTTCTTCGCCGACAAGGCAAAGTCGGGCATGGTGCGGGAGTCAAAGTCCCCGCACTCGACGCCGACCTTCTGCGTTCGTAAATCGAACGGGAAGTGGCGTCTGGTTCATGCTTACAATAAGCTGAACAATGCGACGGTACCAGCACAGACGCCGATCCCTCGCAAGGATGTGTTGCTAAACAACATGTCGGGCTGTACGCTGTACAGTGCCCTGGATCTGGTAGACGGATACTACCAGATCCTGATGCGGGAGAGTGACATTCCTCTCACCGCAGTGAGCACCCCGAGTGGGATGCTCTGGGAGTGGCTAGTGATGCCACAGGGGCTATCAAATGCCCCAGCGACGTGCAATCGCTTGGTCACACAATTGTTTAGACCATTGCGTACGTTCGCACAGACGTACTTCGACGATATATTCGTCCATAGCTGTGCCGAAGGCGGCCAGACGGCTATGGAGGTGCATTTGAAGCACATCCGTCGAGTGTTTGAGGTCATGAGAGCCAACAAGCTCTATGCCAACATCGACAAGTGCGTCTTTGCAGCTGAGGAGATAAAAGTCCTCGGCTGCTTTGTCAGCAGGGTCGGCGTACGCGCCGATCCAGGGAAGGTCAAGGCCATAGCGGCTTGGCCGACCTCGAGGTCGCAGAAGGACCTCCGGAAGTGGTTGGGCTTAGCCAACTATCTTCACAAGTACAACGCAGGGTACGCTGAACACACTCGACCCTTGTCGGATCTCTTAAAGAAAGGGGCCGACTGGGTCTGGGAGCAACAGCACCAGGATGCTTTTGACAGCATCAAGGCGAGCTTACAGCAAGCGCCAGTCCTGGCTTTGCCGGACGAAAGCAAGTCATTTAGCGTCGTCTGTGACGCTTCTGACTATGCTATAGGCTGTGCGCTGTTGCAGAAGGACGACGAGGGACACGAACGTGTCATCTCCTCCCAGTCCAGGCAGCTGAAGGCTGCCGAACGGAACTATCCCGTTCATGACAAGGAGCTACTTGCAATGGAGTACGCTCTTGTCAAGTTTAGAGTTCATCTCTTGGGCACGAGGCCCTTTGTGATCTATACTGATCACGCGTCCTTGCGGACTGCCACCAACTCGCCGCATCTGTCGCAGCGGATGGCGAGGTGGCTGTCATTCTTCGCGGAATACAACTTCCGCGTTGAATACAAGCCGGGCAAGCTCAACGTGCTTGCCGATGCATTGTCGCGTCGACCCGACTATGAGCTAGCTCATGTCAGTCGGGTCACGACAGATCTATATGATCGGATACGCTTGGCGTATCAGGAGGACGAGAACTATACACCACTGGTGCAGTTCTTGTCCGATGGAAAGGACGCCAAAGTCGACAGGCTTTCGCCTCGACAGCGGGCGCAACTCCATCGTTATGAGCTGGCCGATGGGTTACTCCATTACAGAGTAGACCCTAGAGATCCTCCTCGGGTTGTCGTTCCAAACGACGAGGATCTGAAGTATGACATACTTCTAGAGGCGCATGATGCGCCGATAAGTGGCCATCTTGGCCGGGAGAAGACCTACCAAATGGTCTCTCAGACATTTTGGTGGCCCCGCATGTATAAGTGGGTGGCACACTATGTCAAGACATGTGAAACATGTCAGAGGGTGAAGCCTTCGGGCCACGCCTCGGCTCCACTGCAGAGCCTACCTGTACCAGCAGATTGCTGGAAGTCGATGAGTCACGACTTCGTCTTCGGCCTGCCAGCCGATGACAAGGGCAACACCGGCATATTGGTGTTTGTCTGCCGTTTGAGCAAGATGTACCATCTTGCTCCGGTACGTGACAAGGTCACCGGGAAACAAGCTGCACAGCTGTTCCTAGATAGCGTGTTTCGCTATCATGGTCTACCAGAGACCGTAGTCTCGAATAGAGACCCGCGTTTCACGGGTGCGTTTTGGGACACCCTGTTCCAATTGTTGGGAACTAAGTTGACGATGTCAACTGCGGACCATCCGCAGACGGATGGTCAGACGGAGCGCGTCAACCGCGTGCTCGAAGATATTCTGCGCAGTATCTGTGCGGAAGCACCTCGATCCTGGTCGGATCAGCTTCCTATGGTTGAGTTTGCACTCAACAATGCGGTACACGCATCAACGGGGTTTACCCCGTTCTATTTGAATGGGTTACGACACCCCCAGGTGCCGCTAACCTTGCGGGGAGGCACCATGGTCTCCATCGTAAGTGGGGGAGAGGCTCGGAAAGCCTTTTCCTCCCTGGTCTCCGATATTGAGCCCGAGTCTTTAAAAAGACAGTTGTCATCATTTATAGACAACAGGCTGACGTTAATCAGCCGGGTAAGAGACGCAATGGCGTTAGCCCAAGATAAACAGAAAGAGTACTCAGATAAGAAAGGAAGAGGAAATTTAACTGTTTTTAAACGAGGTGAATTAGTACTGTTAGATACTAAGAATTTACCTATAAACTTGGTTAGCTCCGTAGGGAGCAACAAACTGAAGCACCGCTTCATTGGACCCTTTGCGGTCCTGGCCAGACATGGCGCGGCGTATACCATTGACCTCCCAAAGTCAATGGCGACGCACCCGACGTTCTACGTGGGGCGTCTTAAGCGGTATCACGATCTGCTGGGTCTTCCTTCTCGGACGGAGGAAGACCAAGGTGAGAGCTCACCTCTTCGAAACGAGGCTGAGTCCTCGGGACAACCGGAGTTGCCGGTGTCGAAGCCTGTGAATAAAACGCAGGCTGGTACCCACGCGAGTCATACGAATGGTATGACGGTACAGAATGGGAAGAACTTGGGTAAGAACTATACCCATAAGCCGAGTGGTACGAGTACCCCTGCGGCTCATAAGAGGGCATCCGGCCATGCACCTCATGGCTTAGAGCGTCTAAGCCTCGACGGAGCTCCTTCAGGGCGGAAGCCGAAGCTCGGCGGTCAACGCGCCCATGGAGCTCATGAGTCTCACGACCAAGAGCGTCCAAGTCTTGGCGAAGGACCTCAAGGGCCCCCGGCTTGCCAGCCTGAGAGGCAGCCTGACCACCAGGTCCAAGCCCAAGGGCTATCTCGATCGCATAGACGCGATCTCGAAGCTGACGGACCTCGTCACTTAATAGGGACCCCACGGAGTCCCGACCCGAAGTTGAGGGTCCAGAAGGATACGGCTGAGAAGGAGCCGCGTACTCAAACGCGCGCGAGAGCTCCTCCTGCCCTCCTTGACCGGAACGGCGAGCTCCACTATCATGTGGAGCGGGTCGTCCAGGAGCGGCGGCGCTCTGGGAAGCGCCAGCTGCTAGTGAAGTGGCGGGGTTATCCCTCGTCACAGAACTCGTGGGAGCCGGAAGACCGGCTCCGGGTTGACTGCCCGAAGGCTGTTGAGATTTGGGATCTGCAACAGCCGGGGCGAAGTAGTCCGCGGCTTCTTAGCCGCCTTACGGTGTACGGTCCCTGGGTTGACGGAACCGTACCCGCGCTCATCTTGAGCGCTAGACTTAGACTACTGTCTAAGCCCCTCCATGACGGAGTGGAGTTGCCGCTTAGCGATTAAGTGGGCAAACTCAATGCGAAGATCGCGCTGGTCCAAGACATAGGTCAGCAGACGATCTTCTCGGAGTTCTTTCAACTCCTGAACTGTGAAGTTCTTCAGAGAACCCCATCTCCAGAACAGGTCCTCTGCCTGGGTCTGGGTTGCGGTGTTCTCGGGCTGTACCCAAGGGTAGCCCCACACGGGGAAGAGCCCACCACGGTCTTCCGGCTTCTTGCGGAGACTTGCGAATTCCTTGAGAGGAATTCGGTGTGGTGCAAGCAGCACACACCTAGCGGCCTCAATGTCATTGACAAAGAGTGGTTCATCTTGAACCAAGGCACACTCATAGGCGCCACGTGAAGTGCGCTCATGGTTTAGACCACGAGGGGCCTTGAGGTGCTCCAAGAACATGGGAGACCCAGACCCCGCATCCGGTAGGTAGTATCCATGGGGATACACCGGTGTGGGAGGCGCAGGAGCGCCTTGCGGCTGAGCAGCTTGATAGCGCTCTTGCTGCTCATCGAGACCATTGGAGATCTTTTGGGGCTCGGTGACAGCCCCCTCCTCTTTGTCTTCGTCTGAGGAGTCGAACAGGGATCGGAATCCCTTTGCGATTGAAGGCTCTGAAGTAGGAGAGCCAGGGGCCGCGCGCTACTTAGCAGCAGCAGCACCCTCATCAGCCTGTTTTGAAGAAGCCGCTTTCGCAGCTTGGACTCGAGCCTTACCTTCGGCTAAGGTAAGGTTCTGGACAGGCGAGCTCGTCGAAGCTGCCTTTTCCTCGGATGATGCAGTATCATCAACAGGAGCGTCCTGTGAAGGAGCGTCCTGAGATGGAGTTGAATCCTTGGTGGATCCAGGAGAGTCTCCTTCGGACTCTGATCCCGTGATCATAGGGATATCAAATACAGGGGACTCTGCCCCAGGACTGTGGTCCCGATAGGTGAACCGAGGGTTCGGCCTATCGCCGGGTGACAGGGAGCGCGAGAGACTGCGTCGCGAACTCCCTCCTTGGTGGGCAGCAGCAGCGGTACGCTTGCTGCCTGCCTCGGAAGCCGCCTTGCGGACTTCCTTGCGCGGAGCGGCCTTGTCTTTCGACTTGGCCTAGGCAGGCTTCGACTTCGCGGTATTAGACTTGGAAGGCGCCGAAGCGCCGAGGGTGCTTGCCTCCTTAGGCATCTTCGTAGAGGTTGACGTGGAAACATCGGGGTGTCTCGAACGCGCTAAAAGGCTTAATGAAAGCCTCAAAGCCACAACGGTGGCTCGTCGATTGGTATCGACAAGGAAAGGAAAGAGAGCGGCGCTCTCTTCCTAACTCCTCATTGGTTGGAGGTGTTTCTAACCTAAGCGGGGGAGGATGTAACGGGGTTACATAAAGGGTGTGACGGGGTCACACGAGCACCTTGCTTGAGGAAGCGTGCTATTAAGGGTATACAAACTCTAAGTGAACGGCAGTTCACTAGTCCCTGGTCTGAGGGGACTTAATAGCCAGTTTAGCGTAAGTTTTAGACTGATTTATTTATAGTTAATTAGGTTCATTTGGCCTGTATTACAAACTCCTAATTAACTATACTTTAACCTAATTATGCATATAAAAGGTAGGTTTAAAACTATTGGTTGGCCCTCAGCCACCAAACCTACATGGCAGTAGTGTGGCTCATACCACAGTGTGGCCCACACCATTTCATCAGAGTATTAAAACAAATACCCACAGAAGTATATCTACTTCTAAAGGCGGTACCCTTTCTGGGATACCCCTTTCATGTAACCCCGTTACATCCTCCCCCACTTAGGTTGGAAACACCCCCAACCAACGAGGAGTTAGAAAGAGAGCTCCGCTCTCTTTCCTGTCCTTGTCGATACCCATCGACGAGCCACCGTTGTGGCTTTAAGGCTTTCATTCAGCCTTTTCGCGCGCTCTAAGCACCCCGAGGTTTCCACGTCAACCTCCATCAAGATGCCTAAGAAGGCAAGCACCCGCGGCGCTTCGGCGCCTTCCAAGTCTAAGACCGCGAGGTCGAAGCCTGCCTAGGCCAAGTCGAAAGACAAGGCCGCTCCGCGCAAGGAAGTCCGCAAGGCGGCTTCCGAGGCATGCAGCAAGCGCACCGCTGCTGCTGCCAGCCAAGAAGGGAGTTCGCGACGCAGTCTCTCGCGCTCCCTGTCACCCGACGATAGGCCGAACCCTCGGTTCACCTATCGGGACCACAGACCTGGGGCAGAGTCCCCTGTATTTGATATCCCTATGATCACGGGATCAGAGTCTGATGGGGACTCTCCTGGATCCACCAAGGATCCATCTTCTTCTCTGGATGCTCCTTCACAGGACGCTCCTGCACAGGACGCTCCTGCACAGGACGCTCCTGCACAGGACGCTCCTTCACAGGACGCTCCTTTTGATGATACTGCATCATCCGAGGAAAAGGCAGCTTCGACGAGCTCGCCTGTTCAGAACCTTACCTTAGCCGAAGGTAAGGCTCGAGTCCAAGCTGCGAAAGCGGCTTCTTCAAAACAGGCTGATGAGGGTGCTGCTGCTGCTAAGTAGCGCGCGGCCCCTGGCTCTCCTACTTCAGAGCCTTCAATCGCAAAGGGATTCCGATCCCTGTTCGACTCCTCAGACGAAGACAAAGAGGAGGGGGCTGTCACCGAGCCCCAAAAGATCTCCAATGGTCTCGATGAGCAGCAAGAGCGCTATCAAGCTGCTCAGCCGCAAGGCGCTCCTGCGCCTCCCACACCGGTGTATCCCCATGGATACTACCTACCGGATGCGGGGTCTGGGTCTCCCATGTTCTTGGAGCACCTCAAGGCCCCTCGTGGTCTAAACCATGAGCGCACTTCACGTGGCGCCTATGAGTGTGCCTTGGTTCAAGATGAACCACTCTTTGTCAATGACATTGAGGCCGCTAGGTGTGTGCTGCTTGCACCACACCGAATTCCTCTCAAGGAATTCGCAAGTCTCCGCAAGAAGCCGGAAGACCGTGGTGGGCTCTTCCCCGTGTGGGGCTACCCTTGGGTACAGCCCGAGAACACCGCAACCCAGACCCAGGCAGAGGACCTGTTCTGGAGATGGGGTTCTCTGAAGAACTTCACAGTTCAGGAGTTGAAAGAACTCCGAGAAGATCGTCTGCTGACCTATGTCTTGGACCAGCGCGATCTTCGCATTGAGTTTGCCCACTTAATCGCTAAGCGGCAACTCCACTCCGTCATGGAGGGGCTTAGACAGTAGTCTAAGTCTAGCGCTCAAGATGAGCGCGGGTACGGTTCCGTCAACCCAGGGACCGTACACCGTAAGGCGGCTAAGAAGTGTGGTGTAGCGAACATCAAGTTTGACCCTTGGCTGAGTCTAAGGAGACGTGGCCTACGGTACAAGATTGCGACGCCCCAGAGCTCGGCTTCAAAAGCAGCTTAGGAGCGGTGGTATACGGTACGGACTCGGCTGAAGACCTCTTAAAAAGGGAAAGCCGAGTCCAAGGACTCGGCTATAGCACCTCCACAGCTATAAGAAGAAGATGCGACCAGGCGCAGGGACTAACGACTATCGGGAGAGCCGGGAACAGTTGCTTCGACTGGGCTGAAGGGTCGGCGAGATCTATAACGACTCTATTTCACTAGATATTTGTATAGGAACCAATTAGGAATCAGAAAAGGGGCTTAAGCCCCTAGTATTAAACAGAGCAGAATTTTCTAGGTCCAGAACATGTGTACACTCTTCCGGTAAGTCCCTGCACGGGCCGGATTATGTCTGTCGTCAGAACGCGAGAGGCATAGCTTGTAGAGTTCTGACTGGTAGCGACAAGAGATTATGTTGGCCAGGAGAAGGGCGTGTCTCGCCAAGCGCGAGGAACAAACCCCGCCGAGCTCGGCGGGTCGGTATACGGTACAGCCCGGGTACCGTTACTCTTTCAGCCGAGTATCCTTTGCCTCGGCGACCCGTAAAAGCGCTAACGCGCCGTCGTCCATCTTTTGGTGGAGGGCACGGGATACCATATTATTGGCTGGTTTGGTTGGTTGGTACTCGGCGGAAGCGAGACACCAGCTGTCTCGGAAGGGCCGAACCGCTAGGGGACAACCCAGCGCAGGCCAACAAACGCCGACCTAACTCGGCGATTGTTGTGGTTGCGTGATATTTACCCACATCTGACGGATTTGTGCGTTCTGCAACACCACAACTGGTGCCGCGACCCGGGAACAGGGGTGTGCTTGTTTTTGCAGGTACTAAGGTAACCAAGTTTCGAGCAAACAAGAAGAGAGAAGAAGAAGGATGACTAAGGGAACGAACACGCTTGGTGAAGATAGCCCGGCGACGGCCAAGGGCTCTCCCACGCGGGGATAAGCGCGGCGAGTTTTGCCGACTCGGCGGACCCGGCTATTGCGATGACGATGGACGCGACGGCGGACGGATCTCGCAGTGTCCAGTTCGAGGAGGAGGACGCCCAAGGTCATGCAAGTGATGAAGAGAAGGATTATGAATACTATGAAGAAAAAGCCGAGCTCGGCTACGTGACGACGACAGCCAAGCTACTCGGCGAAGTCGGGGAATTATCGCTCCAAGTGGGCCGGATGGGAGTTCCGCGTCCGGTGGAGCGAAACCTGGCTGCTGAGTTCAGTGAAGATGCGGACGACGAAGATCAAGGTGTCGCTCAAGGGGAACGTCCGCCCCTTGTTCCGAGAGCGACACGAAATGCGGATACGCCGAGTGCAAACAAGGTGTTGGCGCAACTCGGCGGAGAGATGATGAGAGATAGTAAATGGATGAAGTTATTCGCCCCAGTCCCGCTGGCGCAGGAGAGATGGCCATCACTGGGGCCTCTGCTGGCTGGGCCAATGGAGTGGTCCGACACCGCGGAAGTAGCCGAGACGGCAATATTGCTGCTAAAAGCAATGGGCTTCCGGGTCACCAGTCGGCCGAGTCCGTGGATTCTAAGTGATTGGAATCTTGACTTGGCTAACTTGGAGCTGTTACGTTGGAGGGGAAAGCTGAGAAAGGCTTTTGGAGTGCAGATCAACCTCGGCTATTGACAGCTTCAGACGGTGGTTCCCAACTCGGCGAAAAGCCGAGTAATACACCATATCTGAAGGACCCCAAGGGTGATCAACCAGCGACGAATCCAACTAAGATCACGACGATGAAGACACACGAGACGAAGAAAGGTGAGCGGTTTCGAGCGACAGCAGAGACGCCGTACTTCGAGGACTCGCACATGCTGAGTCCGAAGAAGAGTCGAACTCAGCTAGGTCAAAATAAGTGGGAATCCGAAGAAGGCAACTCGGCTGAAGCGGAAGAAGATTCCGACGATGACCATGGTTACCGCCCAAGCCGAGATGAAACGGTGAAAGACCAGATCTATCACCTCAGCAACGACAGGGGTGATCAGGGAGGATCCCAGTATCTGGAATTGAGGTCGCATGTCTCCTTGGACAAGATAGCCCAGTTCGACGGCCGGCGGTATCGATCCGATGACTCACTACAGTGGCTTAAGAGGTTCATCTACGAGATGAAGGGTAAGAAAGTCGGGATCGACGGATAAATACGGCGGACTACGTCGTTGAAGAACTTTATGGATCGACAGGACACACTGACACAGGCCGTGGCCAACTAAGCCGAGCAATATGATTCTGAAGACTCGGACGGATACAGGGTAAATGGTCACGATGAAGATGCCGAGTCGGAAGATGACACAGATTACGTCGATACCGGGTTCACCAATGACCGAGGCGACTAGGCTAGGACCCCGAGGAACTCGGCTAGATCATTTAGAGGACCGACTAAAGGACGAGATCGCCGGGATACTTCGAGAGAACGACAGCAATATGGGCCTTGCGCCTCTTGCGGAGGCATGGGCCACTCGGGTCACTTCTGTCGGAGACGTTGCAAGTTCTGCAAACAAGTCCACGAAGTTGGACAGTGTGAACTCTTCCGCCGCTATGAAAAGCTGGCTTCCTTCGTCAAGAATAACGTTGACAAGTCCAAAGTCCCGGAAGAACTCCAAAATCTCTACACACCGAGTGATTTAAACTCGGCAGCCCGCCAACATTGACTGGGTTGGAATTTTCCGGGCTGCCACGGTCAGCTGAACCTGTGGTGGAGGCGAACTTCGTGTTCGCTTTCGTAGGGGAAGCGGGATGGCCCGAGGGATCGGTTGGGACTGACGAAGGAATGTGTGATAGCGATGGTAATGAACGTGAATCCGAGGAGTCGGATGAAGACGACTCGGCGATGGTGAGCGCACCGGCGACTCGGCGGTATGATGGTGTGACACCTAGACCGCGAGTGGTGAAGTTACTTCGGGGTGAGCGACTCAGCTGGTGGTCGTCACAGAAGTTTGACCGCCGAGTTCGGATGCGCGCACTCGTAATGGGCGCTGCGAATGACAGGCGAGTGAAGATATTGCTTGACACTGGAGCAAACGTCTCGGCGGTGAGCTCTACACTGGCTAGAAAATTGCGACTGAAGCGGTAAGCCAGCCGAGACCAACAGATTGATATCCAAGGGATCGGTAAAGACAAGGTGTTGACCACCCACAAGACGTTGGTGAAAGTCACACTCGGCTGGGAAGTTGTTTACGAGTTTGAAGTTTGGATAATGCCTCATCGCGCCGGGGTCGACCTCATACTAGGCACATACTTCATGATCCCCGCAGGAATTCGGCTGGATCTCTACAACTCGGCGGCTAAGCTACCCGATCAAGTGGTGGTTCCCTTGCTACGGTCACTAAAGGACACAGATGACCAAACATATGGGTTACAGACGGCAGACGGACCTACGGATGCAATATGTCTGTCAGACCGTGCAACCACCGAGTTCAAGCTCCGCCGGAAGCAGCCGAGTGAGTTGACCCATGAGTTGTGGTTGAGGCGAACTGATGACCAGATACCAACCATAGTGATGAATGCTAAAGGCAAGGCGACCATGGCTATTTTGACCAGTACACGACCAACGTCGGTATGGTGCCCGGCACACTTCCCGGTTGTAGTTTGGCTACCACATGGGATGTTGCCACCGGAAGGGTACGTGCGATTGAACTCGGCTAAGTACCGGGATTGGCAAGTACTCGCGTACGAATCAGCAATCGACAAGGATTTGCTGTACAAAGAACAAGCGTTGTATGCAGACTAGCTATCCCGACAACCACCAGCCGTGGAACGCAAATCGTATCGCTGGCCCAAGGGAGTGAAGGAGAGACCGCCTGAGGCCAAAACGAGGAAACAGTTAACGTGCGCCGAACGTTGGGCCGCTGTGAATGCCGAGAAGAAGGCAACTGATGACCAGGAAGTCGTAGCCGTGTCGAAGGGAATGAACTCGGCTATGGCGCGGCCGAGTGAATGTCGCAATTAGCAAGGTGTCGTGGAGGAAGAAAGAGATACAGAGATTTGCCTGACTCAGTTGGACACGCCTGAGTTAGGAAGTCAAACTGACTCGGCTAATGAAGCCAATGACGACTCTGATGAACAGGAAGCGACCAATGATGCAATGACTAATAACCCTGAATAAGATCTGCGGCTACGATTTCTTGCTGCGGCAGCTAGCGATGATGAGCCTGCAGCCGAGTCCGACCATCGGTTCAACCACTTTGAGAGGGAAGGGGAAACGCTTCATCTGGAGGATTACGCTCACGAATTGGCTTTTCTTCCTGATCTCAGTGAGGAAGTGCCTATCAAACGTGACTACAATGGAACTAATGTGATATGTTCAGCCCACACTCCTGAGCAAGCGACTCGGCTGACCGAGCTGTTGAAGCGAAACAAGAAGATAATGATATCCAGTGGTAATGCCATACCTCCGCCAGCTTACGGAGTCGTGTGTGATATTGATGTGGGTGACAACCCGCCTATCAAGCGGCGAGCTCGGCGGGTAGCACTGAAGTACCTGAAACCACTATACGAGTTGCTCAAGGGACTGTTACGAGCGAAATTGGTGTCATTTTCGAAGAGTCTGCGGGCCTCGAACATTGTTATCGTTCTCAAGAAGAACGGAGTGGATATCAGATTATGTATCGACTACAAGAAGGTGACTGCAATTACGATGATTATGGAATATGCGATGCCATTAGTGAACGATTTACTCTCGGAATTGGAGAAATACCTGTAGTTTTGCTCATTGGACGCGGCTAGCGGCTTTTGGGCGGTGATGATGACCAGCCGAGCTCGGCGCATCTCAGCTTTCGTATGTGCCTTAGGGCACTTTGAGTGGTTACGTATGCCGTTTGGATTGAAGAATGCCCCCATGATATACCAAAGAATGATTGATAACGCATTATGGGGGTATGTTCAACCGAAAGGTGAATGGTCGGAGTTCGCTAGAAGGTTCCGCCGAGCAGAAGAAGTAGCGGCAACTCAGCGACAGAGTCAAGGGGGTGACCCAACTCAACCGCCGAGTTCGTTGACCAAATTCGTGGCTGACAACCGAGCTTTAGCCGAGCTTGATCCGCTCCAAGAATTGATTGACAGCCCTGAAGGCGATATGTTCACGTGTGGAGAACCCGACCAATCGGTTTTGACGCCTGTGTTTACACGGCGGTCGTTTGTGGATGGCATTTGCTTTGGGGGAGCAACTTTCGATGAGTGTCTGGAAACGTTGGATAGGCTGCTGACTCGGCTAGCCGAGTGCAGGATCAGTGTCAGCTTTTCGAAAAGCATATTTGTGCAGCCCAAGGTTGATTTCCTGTCACATGAAGTAACCTCCGAGGGAATTCGAGCAGACCCAAAGAAAACTCTTGCCATAGCCGAGCTCCCATTCCCGAAATCGAAGAAAGGCATACAAGCATTTCTAGGGGCATTGAACTACTACGGCAGGTTCATTCAGAACCTGGCTGTATATGGGGCAGTACTCAATCAGCTGAAGGACAGTGATTTCGAAGGTAACAAAGACTTGTCGGCCGCTCAAGCAGCTTTCGCCGAGTTAAAAAGTCGAGTGGCAACTGCGCCAATTCTACACCATTTCGACTCGGCTGAAGAGGTTCACATCATGCTTTTTACTAACGATTGGGCATTAAGCAGCACACTGATGCAGATGCATGACGACAAGCTGCACCCCGTACGATTTTGCGGCAGGGTGTTGAAGGAAAACGAAGTTAATTATCATCCAGCTGAGAAAGAAGTGTTAGCGCTACTCCACTTACTGAAGATATGTCATACACTGCTAGCAGGCAAGGTACTACATGTGTACACCCGATTCGCAACATTGGAATGGGTCTTTCAGTCCACGTCGTTATATGGCCGAGCTGTTTCGCTGTACTATTATCACCCTATCATCTGAAGATAAAGAGAGTGCGAGAACGTGATGTCGATTTCGTCCAATTGTTACAAGCGTCAATAACCCCGCATGTGGGGTTACAGGAGTCACTAGAGCACATCGCCCCGCCGTCGAAGAACTCAGCTTCGATCCGACTGAACCCTGAGCTCCTGTATGCCAAGCTACCGCGACACTATAAGGGGCACGTACTCTCCTTTGATGGATCAGCGAAGACGGAAAAGAATGGCGGCTATGGCAGCTGGTCATGGATATTGTGGCGCTTACCTGAGTGGGACATTGAGATCGCTGCGAGTGCGTACCTCTCGTCGACCACGGTCAATTTAGCCGAGTACACGGGGATGAACAATGGGGTGAAAGCAGCTATCGACCGTGGTGTGACAGATTTGGTGATCGTGGGCGACTCGCGGCTTGCAAACCAGCAATCCATGGGGGTGATAGCCTGCAAGAAGGAAACGCTTCAAGTCGAGTTGGCGCGCCACAAAGAATTGACAAAAAATTGAATTCGGTCAAATACCTACATGTGATACTACTATACAACTCGGCTGCCGACTCAATGGCCACAGAAGCATTGGAAACCCAAATTAGCCGAGTAGTTCTGAACGCTGAACGAAAAGCCGAGTTGAAAACACTGAATCGGATACCAGAAATTTTGTATACGGCCGGTGACAGCACTGATGGCTGCGAGGAAGGTCCGAAAGCGTGTCCGATTACTCGTAGCCAGGTACGCCGAGTCCGTTTCCAAGATGACGAGAGCAAAGAAACAAATCAGCCAGTACCAGCAAACGAAGAAGACTCGACTCAACCGGAAGCCACCGAACCCGACCTGAACAGTGAACTGGAGATCCAAAGACCTCAGCCAGCTAGGCGAGTTGAAACCAGCGTTGAAGCCGAGTTCGGAGACACACAGCCGATTTCACAATGGGACGAAGTCGAGTTGAACGCCTCAAGAGCACCAAGCGCCGATGATGTTGACCCGGCGGTCGTCCAAGCTGAACGACGACGGCGCATTGACAGAGCCCAAGATGAAGAGCTACGGTGGGCAGATCTTAAAGCTTACCTGAGAGGCGAGCTGAGTCAACTGTCATTCCGCCGAGTCAGAAATGCCGGCAAGGTGGCTGACGAGTTTGTACTCAGCGAAGATGGACTGCTATACCGTCATAATCGAAGCCGCCGACGAGGTGGAGATGACGAACCGAGTCTAGATCTTAGACTAGTGGTCCTGACCACCATGGTCGATGACGTCCTGCAGAACTGCCATAACTCGATGGAAGGAGGTCACCAAGGGATTGTGCGGACCTATCACCGAGTCAAGTCCGACTACTACTGGATAGGGTTATATGCAGATGTGGTGCGACATGTTCAGTCATGCGAAGATTGTTGTACTAGCAAGAGCAAGCCTCATCTCAGAGGGTACTCTCCTGGCAACATCGTGTCAGACCGACCATTCCATATTGTGTCAATGGACTTTGTAATACCGCTCCCACGAACTCGGCGGGGCAACACAGCTTTATTACTATTTCAAGATCACTTTACTGGGTTCGTGATAGCGAAGGCGATGGCCGAGACAGGGGCACTGGAAGTGGCGAAAGCATTTGAAGAAAATGTATTCCGGAGATTTGGTGCCCCGTCACTAGTCCGCCATGACAGAGATCCCAGGTTCATGAGTGAAGTGTTCCAGAAGTTCTCAGAAATGATGCAGTCGAGATCAAGAGCCACGCTGAGTTACAGACCACAGGCTAACAGTCAACAAGAGCGATCAGTCAAAACAATGATCCAGACAGTACGGGTTTACCTGGAATATCCACTACAAGCCGACTGGGATGACATAGCCGAGAAGATGGTCTACGCAATAAACAACTCGAGAGACTCGACTCGGCAGGGAACCCCATTTTACCTGGTACATGGCTGGGATGCGCGATCAACGATGAAGGCTATGACGGAGTCAGTCAGGCATGGTCAAAATAGCTCGGCTGACTTGGCACCAGCCGAGTGGCACCGAGAAGCAAACCGATAAAGCGAAGTTGCATTACGTCTAGCGGCTGAGTACCAGTTGAAGGAGAAAGCCCGCCGAGCAAAGGAGCATAATGAGTCGCTAAGCCGAGTTGAACGGCGAGCTACGCCTCATGCTAGAGGAAATTTGTGGCGAGGCCGACGAAACCTTTATCGCCCAGGGGGTTTGTATAGCGCAGCCCAAGATGTCCCTCAGGGTATAGACCCAGAGAATCGACTTGAGAGTCAACAGCAAGGCGATTGATCCAGAGGTTCGCAGCCGCGAAGCTTTAAACCCAGAGAATCACTCCCCTTGGTTGGCATGTGTACCTTGTGTAATCCCTGTCGGCTCGTTTGTCTTCGACGGAACGGCACTCCACCGATTGTAAGTGTAGCCTTGAAGAAGTGCCGGAGTGCACGTCTAATCCAGAACGCACCTCCACACCAAAAGGCAAACCCAGAGAATCAGATCACCTGGAACCCAGAATATTATAGATTCAGGGTCCGGGATTTCGGTCAACTCCGGGACGTGGAACTTAGAAGACACCTTACCCCAATGCCCTCTTAGCTTGATAAAACCAACAAAATACAGAGTATACAATCACTACAACTAGCCGTCACTTATTCTTTTGGACCCTCGGACGGTGGGTCACTCCTACACTAGGCTCACTCGAGTCCTAAATTCAGGGGCCTAGCTCCCCTGAGACTCACACAAACGCGCACCACCTCCAATACAGGAGGAAAATACAATCACTATCAATAACCTTCCCTTCACACAAGCAGTCAATTCAAAATCCTGGATGCGACTACCTAGCACCCCAGAATACCCTTCGAGAATATGAAATGGGCTACCACGAGCACAGCAAGTGACCCAACTAGGATATGGAATAGATGGATCACTCCAGGAAGCTCAAGGCCGTCACTGGTCCCCACCTAACTGGACTTGAGTTTGATGGAGTCCACACAGACGGCCGTCCTTCGCCGTTGATGTGCCCTTAGCGTCCCGCGGTCGTAGTCTCGGGTCCTCCGGAATTGCCGTCGGCAGGCTTGGCCGAAGTCACTTGCGCAGTACAGGGAAAATTGAACTCTGTTTGTCTTTTATCAGCTAATTTTCTTTCTCTATCTCTTCTGCATTCTTTGGGCAAATATCTTCTGTTCACTATGCTTGAGGTCAAATATCTTGTCTTGAGTATACCTTGGGTTCAGCGGTCCAAACTTGCGATCGGCTTGCGATTCCATTGTTGTCAGGCTTCGAAAGTGCCAAATGTGGGTCTTGGGCTTGGTCTAGTATGGCACGGGACTTCCTCTCGATTCTTTGAAAGTGTCCAATCTGCACATCTGTAATGATTCTTCAAGGTTACACATCACTTGATTGCAGACTGGCTTCGGACTGACTCGAAATCCAGAGAATCACGTGACACTCAGGGTCATCCCTGAGATTTCTGTGAAACTCTGGTGGTCATTGGGGGGTTATGATGATCTCTGGATATTAGTTTGGGAGACACTTGATTTTGGTATTTAGAGTCTGGATTCGTGATCCAAACCCAGAGATTCATCTTGAACTCTGGGTCACCCATGCTCAGGGGGTTGAACTCTGGGTAATCATGCGGTACTCTGGATCTTAGGTCTGTTGCGTCACAGACTCACATATATCTCCATAAATCCAAGCACTTAGCGGGTTTAGCGGCCTCCTGCGCATGATCACGGTGGTAGTGGGTTGGTTTCTCAGGGTAATATGATCCTTTTGTTGTTACTCTGGTCCACAGCAAGATGAGGTGTACTCTGGGATACGTTCGCCAGAGACATTTTCCGCCAGACTTTAGGCACTCATCGTAAGGGAAAGTCCGCGGCTGGACTGAGTGTTCTTTGCACCCCTTGGTGTGCACTCCCAGGAATCACACTTCCAACCAGTTGGGCCCATCTGCAGTCAAGTACTGGATTCATCCCATAGCATCATTTTCTTCCCACAGTCGCCATCCGTGTCACACGGCTATAGTTGCGCCGCATCCAAGTCATCCACCAATCATAGTCCAATACAAACTCCGAATCATAGAGGTGACGGCACGTCATCGGCAAATCTCTGGAAACCGCCTCGTGTCAACCGCCCCTCCTGGTCCGGGTCCATCAAAGAGGAAATCGCTCCGAACTGGTGAACCATGGTCAGGCCACGAAACACAGAGCATCAGCCGCCGTTAACATCAACACGGCCTTTGCACTCAGTAGACTCCCTGGGTTTCACACACTTCGACGACACCCTGTCTCCCTAACGGTTGGTCAGGACCTATCTTCAAGGTTCTCTTCTCAAGCGCAAAATCTCCAACGGGCAACGCGGGGTCATATCCCCATTTCACAAATCGTCAACATGGGCAAGTCTTCGCCTACGGACGGCAAGCAAGCGACATCGGCCCAGGGTGCGGCGTCTTCCGGCAATGCGACCCCTCCGGCGGTCGACAATACCGAGCAGGCGGGCGACTCGCGAGATGCAGCGTCTGGCAACACTTCGGTAAGCGAGCCCGAGGTGAAAGACGTCAAGCAAACCTCGTATGACGAGGCGGGTGAACGCCTGAATCGTCCAGGTGTATAGTACGCGTTCCAGATGGGAACTCCGTTTGGGGTATTCCAACTAGAACAACCTCGGCTAAATTACTTCAGCCGAGGTGGCGTGTGTCCTTGTGTCAATCCCTATAGGTTCGTTTGTCTTCGTAACCAGGGAAAATGCACCGCAGGTGAGTTGTCTTCTGGATGTAGGTCTTGGTCGCAGGGCCGAACGTAACTTCTTAATACGTAGCCTCCACAGCAGTTAACCAAAATATAAACAATAAACAACTAATCAGAGTTATATACAATATGCAGCCTCTCCTTATTCTTTCGGACCGTGGAAAGGTCGGTCACTTCACTAGTCGACTGGTCGCAATTCCGGGATACTAGTCAATCCCGGCCGACCTTCTTCTAAACGCGCACCACTCCCAATATAGGAGAAATTAACGTAAGCAATACAATCCCTTCACTCAACAGTACTTTCGTTCAAACTCTTACGTTGAGACTGATACAACAACGCAAAAGGTAATCGGTTGAGAATATGAAATGCGGGACCCCTTTCGGAGAGACAACCGCAACTAAGATATGGAATGGGCGGTTCACTCCGAATGTGAGGTAAGCCACACCCGGTCCCCAACCCAATGTGGCCTAGAATACTTACGAGAGCTCCACGTTGGATGCCTTGCCACACGCGCCTTCACACCACACCTAACCGGGCCTCCTGGTATACTTCTTCAGGCAGGCTTGTCCGGGTCGCTTGTGGGTTTCTCGGTAAAACGAACTCTGATTATATGTTATCTGTCCTATCTTTGGTCTAGCTGTAATGCATGCATGCACACTTTAGACTTACTTTCAGTATACCTTCGCTTGCGTCATCATTGATGAGTGTTTTCACATTCAGTGTGTCTTCGTCTGCGTCATCATTGATGTGTGGTTGCTTGATCTTGGGATCTGTTGACTCTTGGTTCTAGTTGACTGATGGTTCTTCTTCGACTGTTCTTCAATACCTCCTTGCACAGAAAGCAGATCTTCGTCGGCTGACTTGGTGTAGCTATGATGAGTCTCTTCATCTAGACTTGGTACGTCCAGACATCTTCGTTCAGACTCCATCTCTCTCTTGGACCATCTTGGCCTTACGCTTGGTGACAGTAGTGTTTGATGATCTTCAATGGGGACTCATTGTCTTCATGTACTCGTATGAGTGTGAGGCCATGTCAAGACTAGGTGGCTCGATCAACTATGCTTAGTTGAGAGCTCTTCCGCGCCTTTTGAGCATAACCTGTCGTCGGGAACTTGGTACCATCCAGACTCCTTCGTCTGGGTTCTCTTACGTTTGGGATACCTGGGCCCTCCATGGCCTTCCCACACTCCAATCACTTTCCACAACCCATTTGTCATCCACTTGTCACACGAAACTGGCCTTCTGATCCACCAATCAGGACCCGTTTGGGCGGGACTCGGAAAAATCCAGAGTCACATCGTGTCAACCGCCCCTCTGGTCTTGATCCATCATTGAGTCATTCACCGAACTGGTTGATCATGAACAGACAGCACGCCAAACGCAGGTCCGGCCGGAGAGTTAAATTCACCGTGGATCCCGCTGGGACTCTGCCCACTCTGGCGTCACTTCTCTGCACCCTTTCACAGCCAACTCACTTTCCATCAGTCTCTCGGTTAGATCCGAGGTCAAGAACCTTTCGCCCACAGCAACTTCCTCATTCGAGAACAAGCATCATGGCGTCTACGTCGTCCAGTAACCCGTCGCTAATCCCAGCACAACTCCCGCCTGCGGACACCTCAGTGGAGGACACCGGGGCGGGTGCGGGTAACAGCGGCGGCCTACCACCTGACAACGACGTCCCCACACACGAAGACCGCGACTCCAACGTCGACGGCAACGATAACAACGCTGGCAACTTGGGGAAAGATGCTGGGGTCGACAACTCGGAGGTTGCCGGTGATACGTCCCGTGACATCCAAGAATCCTCAGAGCAACCTTCCGGTGACAGTCCGTCGAAAGGGAACGACGTTCCTTCGGCTCAAGACACTTCTGGGACTTCGTCGGGGATGGATCGACCTATCGGCGGGCTGATTACGTTGGACCAGTCACTCAAGCTTGCCATGACTGGCATTTTGCCCAAAGACGGGAACAGCACTGCTGATGGTGGTGAGAAGACACCTTCCTGCTATGTGCTACCCACTCCGCGAGGTTTGGATGAAAATACTTTCCTGGTCGGCGTTCCTGCTCACCCAGCTGCATATCGGGCAGGGGCCTATGTCCAAGACGGGTATGGTGGCACCGAAGCGATGATGGTCTTTGATGGATTAACTAATCAAGACCTGGATGATCTCGGTCGGATGCTTGGCAATCACGTGGAAGTCCGCGAGATGACACTCCGTCCATACATAGAACGTGAACCCCCGTCAGTAGTCAACTTGGAGATCACTCTCAATTCGCTCTCTATGCGTCGGGAGATGGCATCAATCTTGACGCAGTTTCCCTTCGGACGCTTTGCGGAGCGGTTGTTTTATACTGTCTCCCTTTTACACCGCGTCCTCGAGTACCATCGGAGTCAGGTTTCAACCCAGAATTCAGGTGGTGTCACCATCCAAGACACTGCTCTAAGATCCAAGTATGACAGCTTGTGCCGCGACTTCGGCTTCTTGGAGAAGTATCGGGAGCAGGAGGCAGCGGCTGTCCGGACTGAGATGGAGACCATCAAGACCAATCTGGAAAGTGATTTCGGCAGCATGGCCGAGGAACGTGCTGCGTTGGAGTCACGACTGAATGACCGCATCCAAAAGCTGGAAGGTCAATTGGAAGACGCCAACAGGACCATTGGCCGGCTGAAACAAGAAAATCGAAGCGCCCTGGACGCCGATAGATTGATGACGTTCCTGAATGATCACGGTAATAATATTCGTGGTCGTTGGCCTCGTCTTCGGCATCTCCTTCGACACTTCCAGAAGGGAACGACTCCTCCGGCTTCCTGGAGGACTTGGGTCACAGTGGAGGCCGTGGATAAGCCTTTCCGAATGGTTCCTCCGTACCCAGGACCACTTCGTTCAGATAGTGAGGCAAGTGAAGATGAGGGGGCTCCAAGTGGAGACACCCTCAAGCAAGAGGAGAAGTCCGAAGATCGCCCTCCACCGTCTGGAAGTTCACCAGCGTCTGATGCCAAGGGCACTCCATCCAAGCCGGAGTCAAAATCCCAATCTAAGTCACAATCTCCAACCAAGCAACCGGCAAAGGGTCCAGTCAAGCAATCGCATCCGACGTCTCAACTGATGCGTTTGACATCCATGAAGTCTCAGGATGGGGACATCGAAGTGCAGACGCGTCCGTCCACTCACCCGGAGTCGGACAAGCGGGCTCTCCCTCATGACGGGCATCTCAAGAACAGTACCCAAGACATCGCTGGGCGTCTTCCAGACTTCGTCGCTTGGAGTGATCTCCGCAAGGATGTACTCCTTACTATGCAGATGAGCTTCGGGTATGCCCTCTCTGTCGAGATGATGGGTGAAGACAAGATGGCTCATCACCGGTTCCCGGAAGCATCGCTGGTAGAGATGCTCATCCAGATGATGTATCACCGTTGTCTGGACGAGACCAAGTGGACGAAGTACGTCCCGGAGTATTACTACACGTTGGCCGAAGTGATATTGAGGGATCGATTGGCTCGTGGCGTGTACCCTCCGGAATGGCCAGAGCTCTGTGATGTCATGAAAGACTCGCTGAATGCTCACGAGACCATCGAGATTGAAGACTCGGATGAGAAAGATGATCCAGATGATGAAGACTACGCGGACGACGATAGTGATACACTGAGCAAGACATCGGCTACGGGCAGAAAGCTGTTGTCATCCTTCGGGTCTTCCGACGAGGACGACGAAACTCCCAAGCCTAAGACCAAGTCTTCATCCAAACGGGCTCGACCTTTGTCCACTAGCTCTTCTGATGCCAGCACGGACTACAGCAGCAAGCCTCCACGTACTCCTTCCAAACGTCAGCGTTCCTCCCAGTCCGGGAGTTCTGCCAAGTCCAAACGGTCTCGCTCTGGTGCCGAAAGGACCAAGTCCCCTCTGGCTATGAAACGGTATCGAGAGTTGACTAAGTCTGAGCTGGCAGAGATCGAGATTCCTGCTCGCGGTGTCGTCTCTTGGCGTCGTCGTGGCATCCTCACTCGATTCTCTCCGGTCAAGGATGTCGCTGAGAAGCAGACCCCTGGATTTCCCGATTACGCTCCTCAGATGACTGAGATCGTGCACCTGAAAGATAGATGGATGCCGATGGAGAAATCGTATCGGAAGCTGATGGCTACGAAACCTTGGAAGGGCATGTACTCCAATCGGGTGAAGACTCTGTACTTCCATGAGCGTAAGAAGTTGACTCCAGTCGCCATCCGTCTTCTGGATGAGCACGTAGCGTACATGCGCAAGCATGCTCGTGCCTTCTACGAGATCCTGCACTGGTTCACCATGAAAACCAAACCTGGGAGGGATGAGGATGGTGATGACGCTTCGCTTTACGATAAGTCCGCGACACTCCATCTGGAACGGTCCAAGCGTCACGAGGCGGTCGGCCGTCCCTTCGAGTCTCGCATCGCAAAGTTGATCGAGCGTGGTCTTCCAGCAACGATGGTCTGGGAGCCAGGTTTCTGGCTCTACCCAACCAAGGTTTGCCACCTGTACTTAATGGATCCTTCTACCAGGAATGACCAAGGGAAGAGGTACACTCTGGAAGAGCAGATCGAATTGGCGGAGCGCGAAGAACCCAGCCGAACTCAATGGACTGCGTACTGCACTGACGTCGATCGGCTAGCGCATGTTCCGATTGAGATTCGTAATATGGCCATCCCAGTCGAACAACGTTCAGCAAATCCCATCTCTACGCCTCGCGCTACTATCCTCTAAGTCTTTAGGGTGCGCCCCTTACTTGGCTTGGCGCCTCGCTTCACGTATTGCATGTCTAACACCACTCAATGCACTTCCTTCATTTTCTTCTGCCTTCATTGTCCTTGTCTAAACTCCATCAACCCTGTTTTCTCGTTTCAGATTCCGAACGAAAAGTCAATCCACCAATTCCATAGTCACGTACATCTTCTCTCATCCAAAATCACACTTCGAAACATCACCATCCCATGCCTGTTCGCCCCAGTCGTTGCCGACCGAGGTGGCTACAGTCTCGGGTGGTCTTCCCCAGCTTGCATAGCCTGAAAACGAGCGTGAGCCTTTGCGCCTTGGTTGAATTCATAAAGCAATGCGCCACAACTCAACTGTGATACTGGGAGCCACTCTGGTTCATCGTAGCCTTTCCACTTGATGAGATATTCACGGACGCGTTTAGATGTGCGAGTCCGCTTGGACCAACGGAGGTCTAGAATTTTCTCTACCTCGTACTCGTTGTTCTGGTTGTCGGCTTCCCAACTATCTTCCGGGAGTAAAGCGGCATCGAAATCATCATTTTCATCGACTTCAACTTGCAGAGTCGGTCGTCGTGGGAACAGGGCTCGCGGCTTCAGACGACTAATGTGGACCCATGGGTTAACGCGGTAACCTGTGTTTCCACCTTAAGCTTTACCCTGAAGTCATCTCGCACCTCGACGATCCTGAACGGACCATGCCAAAGATGTGCCAATTTGCGGCTTAGCCCTGGCTGAACTTTCGGAATATATAGCCACACAGCGTCTCCGACGGCGTAACCTGCTTTAACTCGTTCGGATAGTTCTTTCCACTTCTGAGTCTGAATTGCGGCTCTCTCTCGTTTGGCTTTCCGTTGCAGATCTTCGGCACAAGCTTGGGCATATCCGTAATCTCGTTGAATCTTCCTACGCCACTCGTACGCCGTTCGCTCTGGAACGCTGGATGGTTTGGGTCCCAGCATAGCTAGGATCGTACTTCGAGCGTCCCAGCCGTGGACTAAATAGAAAGGCGTATCCAAACGAGTCGCATCGAAAGAAGTATTCAACGCGAACATCAAGCGTTCCGCATGGTCATCCCAATCTGATTGGTCTGCTTCTGCGACGTACGCCCGGACACTTCGTATAACCGTCTGGACTGAGCGCTCCTGTTGGCCGTTGGCTTGTGGCCGGTATCCCAAAGTAGCGCGTTGTTTGCTCCCAAGCAAGTCTCGAAAACACTTGAAAACCTCGCTCATGAATCTGGGATCCTGATCGTGGCGAATCATGGAGCTTGCACCGAACCTCTGGAAGACTCGTTCTTCGTATGCCTCAGCGACATCCTGAGCAGTCGTTGAACACATCGGTTTGCACATGACATATCCAGAAAACATGTCTTGAAAGAGGAGTAGAAATGTGTTTCCTCGTTCGGACTCTGGAAGGTGTGTGACGAAATCCATGGATACGACTTCGAACGGTCTTGTCGGCTCGATGTTTCCTGGGGAGGGCCCCTGGTTGGGTGGCCGACCTTTGCCACTAGCACAATCAGTGCACTCTTTCACGTAAGCTTCAACGTCGGCGTACATCCCTTGCCAATAGAAATCCGAGCAGAGCTTCTGGGGGTACGCGTGATACCCTGGTGTCCCCCTTGGAAATCCTCATGGGCGTAATGGAGCATATCCGAGCGGAGAGATTGGGGTACTACCAACCTCAACTCATCCGTGTGACTCCTTGGCCTTCCTCGGGCGGATCGCCTCAGGCGGTATAATACGCCTCGGACGTCCAGTACAAACAATCTGCCTCCTTCGAGATCCGGCGGATCTGAGGACGAGAGAAGTCTTCTAAGTCACCTCTCAAGAACTTCTTAAGATTCATCAGATGACTGTCTCCGTCTTGCTGAGCTTTGATACGTCTCCATCGTTCCGCTTGATACTCGACGGGTCCCATAGGCTCCTGTTGATCAGGCTCCTGTCGGTGTTGACTACGTGTTATCGCGGCCATAACCCTCACGGGTGCCGGTAACGGTGCGGAATCTGCTCCTGGGTGCGCATCATTCACGACTTCAGCAGGGGGCTCCTCTACGAGGGCCTCAGTTGTTTTCTTCCGAGAAATCTCGACTGGTTTCATTATCCTTTCCGGTATCATCGAGACTTGTTCCAGGTGCATCAACTCGGCTGGGTCACTTACGGTCCAGGCCTCGCCTAGTGCTAGGGTCTTGGACGTGAGGTAATCCGCTGCCTGGTTATAATCACGCTTGACGTGTACCAACTGGATTGATTTGAACTTCTCTTTCAGGACTGCATACTCGGCTAATCGTCGTTGGAGATTCGGCTGATTACAGTTGATCAATCCTTGAGCTTGTTGGATTACAATCCGAGAGTCTCCAACGACTATTATCTCAGAGATGCCTCGCTCAGACACAGGATTAGCCCTTTCAATAAGCCGTGGTACTCAGCATCGTTCACAGTGACATCATCTAAAGGAAAGCCTTGGGCGGACACGACGTGCAAACGGGGAGTTCCCAGATGATACACCCGCAACTTCCTTGGCGAGTAGAGGTTTTCGCAGCGCCATCAAAGCTCATGACATACCCCTTGAAATCTTCTTCCAACATCTCGACG
>VOQZ01001569.1:0-23840 GCA_008079305.1 Phytophthora palmivora | reverse complement strand
TCTGGGATACGTTCGCCAGAGACATTTTCCGCCAGACTTTAGGCACTCATCGTAAGGGAAAGTCCGCGCTGGACTGAGTGTTCTTTGCAACCCCTTGGTGTGCACCCCAGGAATCACACTTCCAACAGTTGGGCCCATCTGCAGTCAAGTACTGTATTCATCCCATAGCATCATTTTCTTCCCACAGTCGCCATCCGTGTCACACGGCTATAGTTGCGCCGCATCCAAAGCACCACCAATCATAGTCCAATACAAACTCGAATCATAGAGGTGACGGCACGTCATCGGAAATCTCTGGAAACCGCCTCGTGTCAACCGCCCCTCCTGGTCCGGGTCCATCAAAGAGGAAATCGCTCCGAACTGGTGAACCATGGTCAGGCCCACAAACACAGAGCATCAGCCGCCGTTACCATCAACACGGCCTTTGCACTCAGTAGACTCCCTGGGTTTCACACACTTCGACGACACCCTGTCTCCCTAACGGTTGGTCAGGACCTATCTTCAAGGTTCTCTTCTCAAGCGCAAAATCTCCAACGGGCAACGCGGGGTCATATCCCCATTTCACAAATCGTCAACATGGGCAAGTCTCGCCTACGGACGGCAGCAAGCGACATCGGCCCAGGGTGCGGCGTCTTTCCGGCAATGCGACCCCTCCGGCGGTCGACAATACCGAGCAGGCGGGCGACTCGCGAGATGCAGCGTCTGGCAACACTTCGGTAAGCGAGCCCGATGTGAAAGACGTCAAGCAAACCTCGTATGACGAGGCGGGTGAACGCCTGAATCGTCCAGGTGTATAGTACGCGTTCCAGATGGGAACTCCGTTTGGGGTATTCCAACTAGAACAACCTCGGCTAAATTACTTCAACCGAGGTGGCGTGTGTCCTTGTGTCAATCCCTATAGGTTCGTTTGTCTTCGTAACCAGGGAAATGCACCGCAGGTGAGTTGTCTTCTAGATGTAGGTCTTGGTCGCAGGGCCGAACGTAACTTCTTAATACGTAGCCTCCACAGCAGTTAACCAGATATAAACAATAAACAACTAATCAGAGTTATATACAATATGCAGCCTCTCCTTATTCTTTCGGACCGTGGAAAGGTCGGTCACTTCACTAGTCGACTGGTCGCAATTCCGGGATACTAGTCAATCCCGGCCGACCTTCTTCTAAACGCGCACCACTCCCAATATAGGAGAAATTAACGTAAGCAATACAATCCCTTCACTCAACAGTACTTTCGTTCAAACTCTTACGTTGAGACTGATACAACAACGCAAAAGGTAATCGGTTGAGAATATGAAATGCGGGACCCCTTTCGGAGAGACAACCGCAACTAAGATATGGAATGGGCGGTTCACTCCGAATGTGAGGTAAGCCACACCCGGTCCCCAACCCAATGTGGCCTAGAATACTTACGAGAGCTCCACGTTGGATGCCTTGCCACACGCGCCTTCACACCACACCTAACCGGGCCTCCTGGTATACTTCTTCAGGCAGGCTTGTCCGGGTCGCTTGTGGGTTTCTCGGTAAAACGAACTCTGATTATATGTTATCTGTCCTATCTTTGGTCTAGCTGTAATGCATGCATGCACACTTTAGACTTACTTTCAGTATACCTTCGCTTGCGTCATCATTGATGAGTGTTTTCACATTCAGTGTGTCTTCGTCTGCGTCATCATTGATGTGTGGTTGCTTGATCTTGGGATCTGTTGACTCTTGGTTCTGGTTGACTGATGGTTCTTCTTCGACTGTTCTTCAATACCTCCTTGCACAGAAAGCAGATCTTCGTCGGCTGACTTGGTGTAGCTATGATGAGTCTCTTCATCTAGACTTGGTACGTCCAGACATCTTCGTTCAGACTTCATCTCTCTCTTGGACCATCTTGGCCTTACGCTTGGTGACAGTAGTGTTTGATGATCTTCAATGGGGACTCATTGTCTTCATGTACTCGTATGAGTGTGAGGCCATGTCAAGACTAGGTGGCTCGATCAACTATGCTTAGTTGAGAGCTCTTCCGCGCCTTTTGAGCATAACCTGTCGTCGGGAACTTGGTACCATCCAGACTCCTTCGTCTGGGTTCTCTTACGTTTGGGATACCTGGGCCCTCCATGGCCTTCCCACACTCCAATCACTTTCCACAACCCATTTGTCATCCACTTGTCACACGAAACTGGCCTTCTGATCCACCAATCAGGACCCGTTTGGGCGGGACTCGGAAAAATCCAGAGTCACATCGTGTCAACCGCCCCTCTGGTCTTGATCCATCATTGAGTCATTCACCGAACTGGTTGATCATGAACAGACAGCACGCCAAACGCAGGTCCGGCCGGAGAGTTAAATTCACCGTGGATCCCGCTGGGACTCTGCCCACTCTGGCGTCACTTCTCTGCACCCTTTCACAGCCAACTCACTTTCCATCAGTCTCTCGGTTAGATCCGAGGTCAAGAACCTTTCGCCCACAGCAACTTCCTCATTCGAGAACAAGCATCATGGCGTCTACGTCGTCCAGTAACCCGTCGCTAATCCCAGCACAACTCCCGCCTGCGGACACCTCAGTGGAGGACACCGGGGCGGGTGCGGGTAACAGCGGCGGCCTACCACCTGACAACGACGTCCCCACACACGAAGACCGCGACTCCAACGTCGACGGCAACGATAACAACGCTGGCAACTTGGGGAAAGATGCTGGGGTCGACAACTCGGAGGTTGCCGGTGATACGTCCCGTGACATCCAAGAATCCTCAGAGCAACCTTCCGGTGACAGTCCGTCGAAAGGGAACGACGTTCCTTCGGCTCAAGACACTTCTGGGACTTCGTCGGGGATGGATCGACCTATCGGCGGGCTGATTACGTTGGACCAGTCACTCAAGCTTGCCATGACTGGCATTTTGCCCAAAGACGGGAACAGCACTGCTGATGGTGGTGAGAAGACACCTTCCTGCTATGTGCTACCCACTCCGCGAGGTTTGGATGAAAATACTTTCCTGGTCGGCGTTCCTGCTCACCCAGCTGCATATCGGGCAGGGGCCTATGTCCAAGACGGGTATGGTGGCACCGAAGCGATGATGGTCTTTGATGGATTAACTAATCAAGACCTGGATGATCTCGGTCGGATGCTTGGCAATCACGTGGAAGTCCGCGAGATGACACTCCGTCCATACATAGAACGTGAACCCCCGTCAGTAGTCAACTTGGAGATCACTCTCAATTCGCTCTCTATGCGTCGGGAGATGGCATCAATCTTGACGCAGTTTCCCTTCGGACGCTTTGCGGAGCGGTTGTTTTATACTGTCTCCCTTTTACACCGCGTCCTCGAGTACCATCGGAGTCAGGTTTCAACCCAGAATTCAGGTGGTGTCACCATCCAAGACACTGCTCTAAGATCCAAGTATGACAGCTTGTGCCGCGACTTCGGCTTCTTGGAGAAGTATCGGGAGCAGGAGGCAGCGGCTGTCCGGACTGAGATGGAGACCATCAAGACCAATCTGGAAAGTGATTTCGGCAGCATGGCCGAGGAACGTGCTGCGTTGGAGTCACGACTGAATGACCGCATCCAAAAGCTGGAAGGTCAATTGGAAGACGCCAACAGGACCATTGGCCGGCTGAAACAAGAAAATCGAAGCGCCCTGGACGCCGATAGATTGATGACGTTCCTGAATGATCACGGTAATAATATTCGTGGTCGTTGGCCTCGTCTTCGGCATCTCCTTCGACACTTCCAGAAGGGAACGACTCCTCCGGCTTCCTGGAGGACTTGGGTCACAGTGGAGGCCGTGGATAAGCCTTTCCGAATGGTTCCTCCGTACCCAGGACCACTTCGTTCAGATAGTGAGGCAAGTGAAGATGAGGGGGCTCCAAGTGGAGACACCCTCAAGCAAGAGGAGAAGTCCGAAGATCGCCCTCCACCGTCTGGAAGTTCACCAGCGTCTGATGCCAAGGGCACTCCATCCAAGCCGGAGTCAAAATCCCAATCTAAGTCACAATCTCCAACCAAGCAACCGGCAAAGGGTCCAGTCAAGCAATCGCATCCGACGTCTCAACTGATGCGTTTGACATCCATGAAGTCTCAGGATGGGGACATCGAAGTGCAGACGCGTCCGTCCACTCACCCGGAGTCGGACAAGCGGGCTCTCCCTCATGACGGGCATCTCAAGAACAGTACCCAAGACATCGCTGGGCGTCTTCCAGACTTCGTCGCTTGGAGTGATCTCCGCAAGGATGTACTCCTTACTATGCAGATGAGCTTCGGGTATGCCCTCTCTGTCGAGATGATGGGTGAAGACAAGATGGCTCATCACCGGTTCCCGGAAGCATCGCTGGTAGAGATGCTCATCCAGATGATGTATCACCGTTGTCTGGACGAGACCAAGTGGACGAAGTACGTCCCGGAGTATTACTACACGTTGGCCGAAGTGATATTGAGGGATCGATTGGCTCGTGGCGTGTACCCTCCGGAATGGCCAGAGCTCTGTGATGTCATGAAAGACTCGCTGAATGCTCACGAGACCATCGAGATTGAAGACTCGGATGAGAAAGATGATCCAGATGATGAAGACTACGCGGACGACGATAGTGATACACTGAGCAAGACATCGGCTACGGGCAGAAAGCTGTTGTCATCCTTCGGGTCTTCCGACGAGGACGACGAAACTCCCAAGCCTAAGACCAAGTCTTCATCCAAACGGGCTCGACCTTTGTCCACTAGCTCTTCTGATGCCAGCACGGACTACAGCAGCAAGCCTCCACGTACTCCTTCCAAACGTCAGCGTTCCTCCCAGTCCGGGAGTTCTGCCAAGTCCAAACGGTCTCGCTCTGGTGCCGAAAGGACCAAGTCCCCTCTGGCTATGAAACGGTATCGAGAGTTGACTAAGTCTGAGCTGGCAGAGATCGAGATTCCTGCTCGCGGTGTCGTCTCTTGGCGTCGTCGTGGCATCCTCACTCGATTCTCTCCGGTCAAGGATGTCGCTGAGAAGCAGACCCCTGGATTTCCCGATTACGCTCCTCAGATGACTGAGATCGTGCACCTGAAAGATAGATGGATGCCGATGGAGAAATCGTATCGGAAGCTGATGGCTACGAAACCTTGGAAGGGCATGTACTCCAATCGGGTGAAGACTCTGTACTTCCATGAGCGTAAGAAGTTGACTCCAGTCGCCATCCGTCTTCTGGATGAGCACGTAGCGTACATGCGCAAGCATGCTCGTGCCTTCTACGAGATCCTGCACTGGTTCACCATGAAAACCAAACCTGGGAGGGATGAGGATGGTGATGACGCTTCGCTTTACGATAAGTCCGCGACACTCCATCTGGAACGGTCCAAGCGTCACGAGGCGGTCGGCCGTCCCTTCGAGTCTCGCATCGCAAAGTTGATCGAGCGTGGTCTTCCAGCAACGATGGTCTGGGAGCCAGGTTTCTGGCTCTACCCAACCAAGGTTTGCCACCTGTACTTAATGGATCCTTCTACCAGGAATGACCAAGGGAAGAGGTACACTCTGGAAGAGCAGATCGAATTGGCGGAGCGCGAAGAACCCAGCCGAACTCAATGGACTGCGTACTGCACTGACGTCGATCGGCTAGCGCATGTTCCGATTGAGATTCGTAACATGGCCATCCCAGTCGAACAACGTTCAGCAAATCCCATCTCTACGCCTCGCGCTACTATCCTCTAAGTCTTTAGGGTGCGCCCCTTACTTGGCTTGGCGCCTCGCTTCACGTATTGCATGTCTAACACCACTCAATGCACTTCCTTCATTTTCTTCTGCCTTCATTGTCCTTGTCTAAACTCCATCAACCCTGTTTTTCTCGTTTCAGATTCCGAACGAAAAGTCAATCCACCAATTCCATAGTCACGTACATCTTCTCTCATCCAAAATCACACTTCGAAATATCACCATCCCATGCCTGTTCGCCCCAGTCGTTGCCGACCGAGGTGGCTACAGTCTCGGGTGGTCTTCCCCAGCTTGCATAGCCTGAAAACGAGCGTGAGCCTTTGCGCCTTGGTTGAATTCATAAAGCAATGCGCCACAACTCAACTGTGATACTGGGAGCCACTCTGGTTCATCGTAGCCTTTCCACTTGATGAGATATTCACGGACACGTTTAGATGTGCGAGTCCGCTTGGACCAACGGAGGTCTAGAATTTTCTCTACCTCGTACTCGTTGTTCTGGTTGTCGGCTTCCCAACTATCTTCCGGGAGTAAAGCGGCATCGAAATCATCATTTTCATCGACTTCAACTTGCAGAGTCGGTCGTCGTGGGAACAGGGCTCGCGGCTTCAGACGACTAATGTGGACCCATGGGTTAACGCGGTAACCTGTGTTTTCCACCTTAAGCTTTACCCTGAAGTCATCTCGCACCTCGACGATCCTGAACGGACCATGCCAAAGATGTGCCAATTTGCGGCTTAGCCCTGGCTGAACTTTCGGAATATATAGCCACACAGCGTCTCCGACGGCGTAACCTGCTTTAACTCGTTCGGATAGTTCTTTCCACTTCTGAGTCTGAATTGCGGCTCTCTCTCGTTTGGCTTTCCGTTGCAGATCTTCGGCACAAGCTTGGGCATATCCGTAATCTCGTTGAATCTTCCTACGCCACTCGTACGCCGTTCGCTCTGGAACGCTGGATGGTTTGGGTCCCAGCATAGCTAGGATCGTACTTCGAGCGTCCCAGCCGTGGACTAAATAGAAAGGCGTATCCAAACGAGTCGCATCGAAAGAAGTATTCAACGCGAACATCAAGCGTTCCGCATGGTCATCCCAATCTGATTGGTCTGCTTCTGCGACGTACGCCCGGACACTTCGTATAACCGTCTGGACTGAGCGCTCCTGTTGGCCGTTGGCTTGTGGCCGGTATCCCAAAGTAGCGCGTTGTTTGCTCCCAAGCAAGTCTCGAAAACACTTGAAAACTTCGCTCATGAATCTGGGATCCTGATCGTGGCGAATCATGGAGCTTGCACCGAACCTCTGGAAGACTCGTTCTTCGTATGCCTCAGCGACATCCTGAGCAGTCGTTGAACACATCGGTTTGCACATGACATATCCAGAAAACATGTCTTGAAAGAGGAGTAGAAATGTGTTTCCTCGTTCGGACTCTGGAAGGTGTGTGACGAAATCCATGGATACGACTTCGAACGGTCTTGTCGGCTCGATGTTTCCTGGGGAGGGCCCCTGGTTGGGTGGCCGACCTTTGCCACTAGCACAATCAGTGCACTCTTTCACGTAAGCTTCAACGTCGGCGTACATCCCTTGCCAATAGAAATCCGAACAGAGCTTCTGGTGGGTACGCGTGATACCCTGGTGTCCCCCTTGGAAATCCTCATGGGCGTAATGGAGCATATCCGAGCGGAGAGATTGGGGTACTACCAACCTCAACTCATCCGTGTGACTCCTTGGCCTTCCTCGGGCGGATCGCCTCAGGCGGTATAATACGCCTCGGACGTCCAGTACAAACAATTCTGCCTCCTTCGAGATCCGGCGGATCTGAGGACGAGAGAAGTCTTCTAAGTCACCTCTCAAGAACTTCTTAAGATTCATCAGATGACTGTCTCCGTCTTGCTGAGCTTTGATACGTCTCCATCGTTCCGCTTGATACTCGACGGGTCCCATAGGCTCCCGTTGATCAGGCTCCTGTCGGTGTTGACTACGTGTTATCGCGGCCATAACCCTCACGGGTGCCGGTAACGGTGCGGAATCTGCTCCTGGGTGCGCATCATTCACGACTTCAGCAGGGGGCTCCTCTACGAGGGCCTCAGTTGTTTTCTTCCGAGAAATCTCGACTGGTTTCATTATCCTTTCCGGTATCATCGAGACTTGTTCCAGGTGCATCAACTCGGCTGGGTCACTTACGGTCCAGGCCTCGCCTAGTGCTAGGGTCTTGGACGTGAGGTAATCCGCTGCCTGGTTATAATCACGCTTGACGTGTACCAACTGGATTGATTTGAACTTCTCTTTCAGGACTGCATACTCGGCTAATCGTCGTTGGAGATTCGGCTGATTACAATTGATCAATCCTTGAGCTTGTTGGATTACAATCCGAGAGTCTCCAACGACTATTATCTCAGAGATGCCTCGCTCAGACACAAGGATTAGCCCTTTCAATAAGCCGTGGTACTCAGCATCGTTCACAGTGACATCATCTAAAGGAAAGCCTTGGGCGGACACGACGTGCCAACCGGGGAGTTCCCAGATGATACACCCGCAACTTCCTTGGCGAGTAGAGGTTTTCGCAGCGCCATCAAAGCTCATGGCATACCCCTTGAAATCTTCTTCCAACATCTCGACGCTAATCACAGGGGGAGGTTTAACTCGTCCCTTAGCAGGGATGAGGGACCCCGCAATCTCATCCAGGTGTTCCCTGGGCGTGATACCTGCTCCTAGGACTGCGGCCAAACCATCTTCATCTCGTTGCACCTTGCATACTTCTAGATTCCAGTGAGATAGTATGAGTCCCCATCGAACACACCTTCCGTCAGCACTCTTAGATTTCAACAGCCAGGATAACACGGAATATCTCGTATAGACTCTGATCGGGCAATCCCGGATGAGGGCTTCAAATACGTCGAGGACCCGCATCACTGCAACAACCTCTTTCTCCGCAGCGTGATATCGGATCTCAGACTCGTTCAGAACCCGGCCGGTGAACCTGACTGGGTGGATCACTCCGTCATACTCTTGACCAAGGACTGCACAAGCGGCCCACGGGTTGGCGTGAGGAATGATTACAAATGGTCGGGTCCGATCCGGGTGTCTCAACAGAGGTGTAGACACTATCTTCCGCTTGAGAATCTCGAATGCCTCTTTGGCTCGGGTCAAGTCACGTCCAGCCTTGATCTGCTCGTCAGTCAATTCGTAGAGTACTGTGACGAGGCGGGTGAACGCCTGAATCGTCCAGGTGTATAGTACGCGTTCCAGATGGGAACTCCGCTTGGGGTATTCCAACTAGAACAACCTCGGTCAAATTACTTCAACCGAGGTGGCGTGTGTCCTTGTGTCAATCCCTATAGGTTCGTTTGTCTTCGTAACCAGGGAGATGCACCGCAGGTGAGTTGTCTTCTAGATGTAGGTCTCGGTCGCAGGGCCGAACGTAACTTCTTAATACGTAGCCTCCACAGCAGTTAACCAGATATAAACAATAAACAACTAATCAGAGTTATATACAATATGCAGCCTCTCCTTATTCTTTCGGACCGTGGAAAGGTCGGTCACTTCACTAGTCGACTGGTCGCAATTCCGGGATACTAGTCAATCCCGGCCGACCTTCTTCTAAACGCGCACCACTCCCAATATAGGAGAAATTAATGTAAGCAATACAATCCCTTCACTCAACAGTACTTTCGTTCAAACTCTTACGTTGAGACTGATACAACAACGCAAAAGGTAATCGGTTGAGAATATGAAATGCGGGACCCCTTTCGGAGAGACAACCGCAACTAAGATATGGAATGGGCGGTTCACTCCGAATGTGAGGTAAGCCACACCCGGTCCCCAACCCAATGTGGCCTAGAATACTTACGAGAGCTCCACGTTGGATGCCTTGCCACACGCGCCTTCACACCACACCTAACCGGGCCTCCTGGTATACTTCTTCAGGCAGGCTTGTCCGGGTCGCTTGTGGGTTTCTCGGTAAAACGAACTCTGATTATATGTTATCTGTCCTATCTTTGGTCTAGCTGTAATGCATGCATGCACACTTTAGACTTACTTTCAGTATACCTTCGCTTGCGTCATCATTGATGAGTGTTTTCACATTCAGTGTGTCTTCGTCTGCGTCATCATTGATGTGTGGTTGCTTGATCTTGGGATCTGTTGACTCTTGGTTCTGGTTGACTGATGGTTCTTCTTCGACTGTTCTTCAATACTTCCTTGCACAGAAAGCAGATCTTCGTCGGCTGACTTGGTGTAGCTATGATGAGTCTCTTCATCTAGACTTGGTACGTCTAGACATCTTCGTTCAGACTTCATCTCTCTCTTGGACCATCTTGGCCTTACGCTTGGTGACAGTAGTGTTTGATGATCTTCAATGGGGACTCATTGTCTTCATGTACTCGTATGAGTGTGAGGCCATGTCAAGACTAGGTGGCTCGATCAACTATGCTTAGTTGAGAGCTCTTCCGCGCCTTTTGAGCATAACCTGTCGTCGGGAACTTGGTACCATCCAGACTCCTTCGTCTGGGTTCTCTTACGTTTGGGATACCTGGGCCCTCCATGGCCTTCCCACACTCCAATCACTTTCCACAACCCATTTGTCATCCACTTGTCACACGAAACTGGCCTTCTGATCCACCAATCAGGACCCGTTTGGGCGGGACTCGGAAAAATCTAGAGTCACATCGTGTCAACCGCCCCTCTGGTCTTGATCCATCATTGAGTCATTCACCGAACTGGTTGATCATGAACAGACAGCACGCCAAACGCAGGTCCGGCCGGAGAGTTAAATTCACCGTGGATCCCGCTGGGACTCTGCCCACTCTGGCGTCACTTCTCTGCACCCTTTCACAGCCAACTCACTTTCCATCAGTCTCTCGGTTAGATCCGAGGTCAAGAACCTTTCGCCCACAACAACTTCCTCATTCGAGAACAAGCATCATGGCATCTACGTCGTCCAGTAACCCGTCGCTAATCCCAGCACAACTCCCGCCTGCGGACATCTCAGTGGAGGACACCGGGGCGGGTGCGGGTAACAGCGGCGGCCTACCACCTGACAACGACGTCCCCACACACGAAGACCGCGACTCCAACGTCGACGGCAACGATAACAACGCTGGCAACTTGGGGAAAGATGCTGGGGTCGACAACTTGGAGGTTGCCGGTGATACGTCCCGTGACATCCAAGAATCCTCAGAGCAACCTTCCGGTGACAGTCCGTCGAAAGGGAACGACGTTCCTTCGGCTCAAGACACTTCTGGGACTTCGTCGGGGATGGATCGACCTATCGGCGGGCTGATTACGTTGGACCAGTCACTCAAGCTTGCCATGACTGGCATTTTGCCCAAAGACGGGAACAGCACTGCTGATGGTGGTGAGAAGACACCTTCCTGCTATGTGCTACCCACTCCGCGAGGTTTGGATGAAAATACTTTCCTGGTCGGCGTTCCTGCTCACCCAGCTGCATATCGGGCAGGGGCCTATGTCCAAGACGGGTATGGTGGCACCGAAGCGATGATGGTCTTTGATGGATTAACTAATCAAGACCTGGATGATCTCGGTCGGATGCTTGGCAATCACGTGGAAGTCCGCGAGATGACACTCCGTCCATACATAGAACGTGAACCCCCGTCAGTAGTCAACTTGGAGATCACTCTCAATTCGCTCTCTATGCGTCGGGAGATGGCATCAATCTTGACGCAGTTTCCCTTCGGACGCTTTGCGGAGCGGTTGTTTTATACTGTCTCCCTTTTACACCGCGTCCTCGAGTACCATCGGAGTCAGGTTTCAACCCAGAATTCAGGTGGTGTCACCATCCAAGACACTGCTCTAAGATCCAAGTATGACAGCTTGTGCCGCGACTTCGGCTTCTTGGAGAAGTATCGGGAGCAGGAGGCAGCGGCTGTCCGGACTGAGATGGAGACCATCAAGACCAATCTGGAAAGTGATTTCGGCAGCATGGCCGAGGAACGTGCTGCGTTGGAGTCACGACTGAATGACCGCATCCAAAAGCTGGAAGGTCAATTGGAAGACGCCAACAGGACCATTGGCCGGCTGAAACAAGAAAATCGAAGCGCCCTGGACGCCGATAGATTGATGACGTTCCTGAATGATCACGGTAATAATATTCGTGGTCGTTGGCCTCGTCTTCGGCATCTCCTTCGACACTTCCAGAAGGGAACGACTCCTCCGGCTTCCTGGAGGACTTGGGTCACAGTGGAGGCCGTGGATAAGCCTTTCCGAATGGTTCCTCCGTACCCAGGACCACTTCGTTCAGATAGTGAGGCAAGTGAAGATGAGGGGGCTCCAAGTGGAGACACCCTCAAGCAAGAGGAGAAGTCCGAAGATCGCCCTCCACCGTCTGGAAGTTCACCAGCGTCTGATGCCAAGGGCACTCCATCCAAGCCGGAGTCAAAATCCCAATCTAAGTCACAATCTCCAACCAAGCAACCGGCAAAGGGTCCAGTCAAGCAATCGCATCCGACGTCTCAACTGATGCGTTTGACATCCATGAAGTCTCAGGATGGGGACATCGAAGTGCAGACGCGTCCGTCCACTCACCCGGAGTCGGACAAGCGGGCTCTCCCTCATGACGGGCATCTCAAGAACAGTACCCAAGACATCGCTGGGCGTCTTCCAGACTTCGTCGCTTGGAGTGATCTCCGCAAGGATGTACTCCTTACTATGCAGATGAGCTTCGGGTATGCCCTCTCTGTCGAGATGATGGGTGAAGACAAGATGGCTCATCACCGGTTCCCGGAAGCATCGCTGGTAGAGATGCTCATCCAGATGATGTATCACCGTTGTCTGGACGAGACCAAGTGGACGAAGTACGTCCCGGAGTATTACTACACGTTGGCCGAAGTGATATTGAGGGATCGATTGGCTCGTGGCGTGTACCCTCCGGAATGGCCAGAGCTCTGTGATGTCATGAAAGACTCGCTGAATGCTCACGAGACCATCGAGATTGAAGACTCGGATGAGAAAGATGATCCAGATGATGAAGACTACGCGGACGACGATAGTGATACACTGAGCAAGACATCGGCTACGGGCAGAAAGCTGTTGTCATCCTTCGGGTCTTCCGACGAGGACGACGAAACTCCCAAGCCTAAGACCAAGTCTTCATCCAAACGGGCTCGACCTTTGTCCACTAGCTCTTCTGACGCCAGCACGGACTACAGCAGCAAGCCTCCACGTACTCCTTCCAAACGTCAGCGTTCCTCCCAGTCCGGGAGTTCTGCCAAGTCCAAACGGTCTCGCTCTGGTGCCGAAAGGACCAAGTCCCCTCTGGCTATGAAACGGTATCGAGAGTTGACTAAGTCTGAGCTGGCAGAGATCGAGATTCCTGCTCGCGGTGTCGTCTCTTGGCGTCGTCGTGGCATCCTCACTCGATTCTCTCCGGTCAAGGATGTCGCTGAGAAGCAGACCCCTGGATTTCCCGATTACGCTCCTCAGATGACTGAGATCGTGCACCTGAAAGATAGATGGATGCCGATGGAGAAATCGTATCGGAAGCTGATGGCTACGAAACCTTGGAAGGGCATGTACTCCAATCGGGTGAAGACTCTGTACTTCCATGAGCGTAAGAAGTTGACTCCAGTCGCCATCCGTCTTCTGGATGAGCACGTAGCGTACATGCGCAAGCATGCTCGTGCCTTCTACGAGATCCTGCACTGGTTCACCATGAAAACCAAACCTGGGAGGGATGAGGATGGTGATGACGCTTCGCTTTACGATAAGTCCGCGACACTCCATCTGGAACGGTCCAAGCGTCACGAGGCGGTCGGCCGTCCCTTCGAGTCTCGCATCGCAAAGTTGATCGAGCGTGGTCTTCCAGCAACGATGGTCTGGGAGCCAGGTTTCTGGCTCTACCCAACCAAGGTTTGCCACCTGTACTTAATGGATCCTTCTACCAGGAATGACCAAGGGAAGAGGTACACTCTGGAAGAGCAGATCGAATTGGCGGAGCGCGAAGAACCCAGCCGAACTCAATGGACTGCGTACTGCACTGACGTCGATCGGCTAGCGCATGTTCCGATTGAGATTCGCAATATGGCCATCCCAGTCGAACAACGTTCAGCAAATCCCATCTCTACGCCTCGCGCTACTATCCTCTAAGTCTTTAGGGTGCGCCCCTTACTTGGCTTGGCGCCTCGCTTCACGTATTGCATGTCTAACACCACTCAATGCACTTCCTTCATTTTCTTCTGCCTTCATTGTCCTTGTCTAAACTCCATCAACCCTGCTTTTCTCGTTTCAGATTCCGAACGAAAAGTCAATCCACCAATTCCATAGTCACGTACATCTTCTCTCATCCAAAATCACACTTCGAAACATCACCATCCCATGCCTGTTCGCCCCAGTCGTTGCCGACCGAGGTGCTACAGTCTCGGGTGGTCTTCCCCAGCTTGCATAGCCTGAAAACGAGCGTGAGCCTTTGCGCCTTGGTTGAATTCATAAAGCAATGCGCCACAACTCAACTGTGATACTGGGAGCCACTCTGGTTCATCGTAGCCTTTCCACTTGATGAGATATTCACGGACGCGTTTAGATGTGCGAGTCCGCTTGGACCAACGGAGGTCTAGAATTTTCTCTACCTCGTACTCGTTGTTCTGGTTGTCGGCTTCCCAACTATCTTCCGGGAGTAAAGCGGCATCGAAATCATCATTTTCATCGACTTCAACTTGCAGAGTCGGTCGTCGTGGGAACAGGGCTCGCGGCTTCAGACGACTAATGTGGACCCATGGGTTAACGCGGTAACCTGTGTCTTCCACCTTAAGCTTTACCCTGAAGTCATCTCGCACCTCGACGATCCTGAACGGACCATGCCAAAGATGTGCCAATTTGCGGCTTAGCCCTGGCTGAACTTTCGGAATATATAGCCACACAGCGTCTCCGACGGCGTAACCTGCTTTAACTCGTTCGGATAGTTCTTTCCACTTCTGAGTCTGAATTGCGGCTCTCTCTCGTTTGGCTTTCCGTTGCAGATCTTCGGCACAAGCTTGGGCATATCCGTAATCTCGTTGAATCTTCCTACGCCACTCGTACGCCGTTCGCTCTGGAACGCTGGATGGTTTGGGTCCCAGCATAGCTAGGATCGTACTTCGAGCGTCCCAGCCGTGGACTAAATAGAAAGGCGTATCCAAACGAGTCGCATCGAAAGAAGTATTCAACGCGAACATCAAGCGTTCCGCATGGTCATCCCAATCTGATTGGTCTGCTTCTGCGACGTACGCCCGGACACTTCGTATAACCGTCTGGACTGAGCGCTCCTGTTGGCCGTTGGCTTGTGGCCGGTATCCCAAAGTAGCGCGTTGTTTGCTCCCAAGCAAGTCTCGAAAACACTTGAAAACTTCGCTCATGAATCTGGGATCCTGATCGTGGCGAATCATGGAGCTTGCACCGAACCTCTGGAAGACTCGTTCTTCGTATGCCTCAGCGACATCCTGAGCAGTCGTTGAACACATCGGTTTGCACATGACATATCCAGAAAACATGTCTTGAAAGAGGAGTAGAAATGTGTTTCCTCGTTCGGACTCTGGAAGGTGTGTGACGAAATCCATGGATACGACTTCGAACGGTCTTGTCGGCTCGATGTTTCCTGGGGAGGGCCCCTGGTTGGGTGGCCGACCTTTGCCACTAGCACAATCAGTGCACTCTTTCACGTAAGCTTCAACGTCGGCGTACATCCCTTGCCAATAGAAATCCGAACAGAGCTTCTGGTGGGTACGCGTGATACCCTGGTGTCCCCCTTGGAAATCCTCATGGGCGTAATGGAGCATATCCGAGCGGAGAGATTGGGGTACTACCAACCTCAACTCATCCGTGTGACTCCTTGGCCTTCCTCGGGCGGATCGCCTCAGGCGGTATAATACGCCTCGGACGTCCAGTACAAACAATTCTGCCTCCTTCGAGATCCGGCGGATCTGAGGACGAGAGAAGTCTTCTAAGTCACCTCTCAAGAACTTCTTAAGATTCATCAGATGACTGTCTCCGTCTTGCTGAGCTTTGATACGTCTCCATCGTTCCGCTTGATACTCGACGGGTCCCATAGGCTCCTGTTGATCAGGCTCCTGTCGGTGTTGACTACGTGTTATCGCGGCCATAACCCTCACGGGTGCCGGTAACGGTGCGGAATCTGCTCCTGGGTGCGCATCATTCACGACTTCAGCAGGGGGCTCCTCTACGAGGGCCTCAGTTGTTTTCTTCCGAGAAATCTCGACTGGTTTCATTATCCTTTCCGGTATCATCGAGACTTGTTCCAGGTGCATCAACTCGGCTGGGTCACTTACGGTCCAGGCCTCGCCTAGTGCTAGGGTCTTGGACGTGAGGTAATCCGCTGCCTGGTTATAATCACGCTTGACGTGTACCAACTGGATTGATTTGAACTTCTCTTTCAGGACTGCATACTCGGCTAATCGTCGTTGGAGATTCGGCTGATTACAGTTGATCAATCCTTGAGCTTGTTGGATTACAATCCGAGAGTCTCCAACGACTATTATCTCAGAGATGCCTCGCTCAGACACAAGGATTAGCCCTTTCAGTAAGCCGTGGTACTCAGCATCGTTCACAGTGACATCATCTAAAGGAAAGCCTTGGGCGGACACGACGTGCCAACCGGGGAGTTCCCAGATGATACACCCGCAACTTCCTTGGCGAGTAGAGGTTTTCGCAGCGCCATCAAAGCTCATGACATACCCCTTGAAATCTTCTTCCAACATCTCGACGCTAATCACAGGGGGAGGTTTAACTCGTCCCTTAGCAGGGATGAGGGACTCCGCAATCTCATCCAGGTGTTCCCTGGGCGTGATACCTGCTCCTAGGACTGCGGCCAAACCATCTTCATCTCGTTGCACCTTGCATACTTCTAGATTCCAGTGAGATAGTATGAGTCCCCATCGAACACACCTTCCGTCAGCACTCTTAGATTTCAACAGCCAGGATAACACGGAATATCTCGTATAGACTCTGATCGGGCAATCCCGGATGAGGGCTTCAAATACGTCGAGGACCCGCATCACTGCAACAACCTCTTTCTCCGCAGCGTGATATCGGATCTCAGACTCGTTCAGAACCCGGCCGGTGAACCTGACTGGGTGGATCACTCCGTCATACTCTTGACCAAGGACTGCACAAGCGGCCCACGGGTTGGCGTGAGGAATGATTACAAATGGTCGGGTCCGATCCGGGTGTCTCAACAGAGGTGTAGACACTATCTTCCGCTTGAGAATCTCGAATGCCTCTTTGGCTCGGGTCAAGTCACGTCCAGCCTTGATCTGCTCGTCAGTCAATTCGTAGAGTACTGCTGCTATAACTGGGAAATCTTCGATGAACTTGTGATAGTAATTCAGACTTCCAAGGAACGACTGCACGCCTTTCAGTGTTGACGGGAACGGTAGATCTTGGACAGACTTCGCGATCTTCGGTATCGCCCTGATTCCTTCAGCACTGATCTCGTGCGAGAGATACGGGATGGACAGCTTTCCGAACTCGCTCTTTGGCAGACTCACCGAAATATTCCAGTAGCGAAGCCTGTACAAGAGTGTGTTCAGATCGTCACATAGTTGATCCCACGTAGGCGCCCCATGCGCAATGTCGTCGATGTACGAACTCCGTCCAAGAACCGGTCCCATTTGGGGCGGGGCCGGGATACTCCGCTTGAACACCGTCATGTGGTCCGTTAGGATCGGGACTTCCTGATCGACTCCTGACGTGCTTCGCTTAGCCTGATCCAAGTTTAAGAATTCCAATACATCTGAATCCACTAGCCTCTCTTCTTCGGGAGGTAATCGGACGAAACCCCAAAGGCAGTTATTGATGACTGCTTGATATACCAGTGGTGCATTCTTCAGACCGAAGGGCATTCTTACCCATTGAAAGTGTCCAAACGGGCACACGAAAGCCGAAATAAGCTTAGCTCGTTCGGTCATCCTTATTGCCCAAAAGCCACTAGCCATATCTAGCGACATGAACCACATCGCTCTCTCGAAACCAATCAAAAGATCGTCAATCAGTGGCAACGGGTAATTAGACAACTTGATGAAACTGTTCACCACACGGTAGTCAATACACATCCGGATGTCCACTCCATTCTTCTTCAAGACGATCACGATAGGAGATGCCCAAGAGGACTCCGAAAGTTCAATCAGTCCAGTCTCCAATAGCTTCTTGAGTAGCTCGTACACTTTCAAGGCGAGGTGTGGTGCGACCGAACGTGGTCGTTGTGCCACTGGTTTGGCATCTCCCACGTCTAGATCACATACCACTCCTCTGGCCGGCGCAGGTGCAGCATTGCCATCTCCCAGAAATATCTTCCGATGATGTTCCAGTATGGTTCGCAGCTTCCGATCTTCCGCCGGTGTAGTCCTCCCGGGGACACCTACATCTGCTTTTGAGATATCACATTCGGGGCTCAAGTCCTTCAATTCTGGAAGCAGCGCAAGTTCGTCTCGCAACTGTGACATCCGCTCACTACCCTCGTGAATATACACTCCGGGTTCCAAGTCGAGATCTTCCTGGTTGACTCGCATACACCGGGCAAACTCGGCTTCCAACTTCGCTATCGGTGTACTTAGGGGCGCCCCAATCGGAATGTCCTCATCTTCTCTAGAGACCGGTAAAGATATAGGATCTGAGCTGGATGACTCAGAGTCCGACTCGGTCTGTGTAGCTGCGTCCCTGGATTCGGTCGTCTGGGTTGACCCATTCACTTTAGGCCTGGATTGTTCCAACTCGCGTTCGGGCTGCTTACTAGTCGGCTTCCGCAACTGTGCCATCCGAACCATGGTTCCCTCAGGGCTTGGCCTCAGCAGGATCCTGGATGGCCACTGGTATTCCGGGCTCTCGACACATGGAGGTTGTAACGACTCCTCGTAAGCAGCGATCCTACGCTCGAGTCTTCGTCTTTCGGCAGACTTTGTGTTCTCGTAGATAAGCTGCTGCCACTCCTTGTACCTCGGGGACCCTGGGCGGACATACCGTCCAGCCCGTGGGAAATGTCCATATTCCACAATCCTTGCCACTGATAAGTCTGTCCCAATCCAGAGCATTGACTGGGATATGTTCACAACTTTGACTGCGACTGCCCAAGACTTAGTGGCGTAGATGATCTGTGTCACCCACCGGTCTCCGCGGCCTGCCCAAACAACTTCGCGCTGCGGATTGCTCTGACCATACCGTATCTTGACGATGGCATGCTCCCCTGGTTGCAGGTAGGCATCTCGCTCGGGTCGCACGGGCAAATCCAGTCCAACATGGTCCCGATCGGGACCGCCGCACATCATAATGGCTTCTTCATCTGGGAGCTGCACAAGCCCCTCACGCACACACAACCTTACTCCGGCGGCATACATGAAATCCATTCCTAAGAGCACTTCTAGATCTTCACCGATGTTCGTCAACCAAACTTTCATGACATACACCACTCTCATTCCCAGTGTGATTTTGACCATAGCCGTCGCAGTGATATACGTTTGGACTCCGCCCAAACCTGATACTTTAATCGGGTCCGGGAGCATCTGAAACTTTAGTTTCAACCTACGCGCAAGGTCCAAGCTAATCATACTTCCAGACGCCCCCGAATCGAGCAAGATTCGGGTCCGTTCGTTATTCACTGTTCCATGCACCATAGCAACGCCGTGACTATCGCTTGACTCATGGTTTTCCCACCATCCATACTTCTGACCGGGTTGTAATCTGAACTCGACTGGTAGATCATCTTCAGACGAGAATGGATATATATGGTCAGAGTCGGTAGGTTCTCCTTGAATCATAGTCATGCATTGTTGGTTATCTGGTTTCTTCACTCTCAATTCTGGTCCAACGTTTGCCAACACACACAATCCTTGGGGTAGCTTAAGCCCGTCGCGTTCTGGATCCCCATCCAGCGGGCTTGTTAGTTTAACTGCTTCCCCGGACTGTCCTTCCCGTCCAGCAGTTTCCTGAGGACATCGGGAGGTAAGCCTGTTAGCGTGCCATTCCGAGCGAGAGCTTTCACGGCTTGCATCATCTCGTATTCTTCGCACTGGTCACCGTGATACTTGCCACAATACGAACATGTACGGACCTTGCAGCTATAGCCTGGATGGCCTTCTCGGCCGCATCGGTCGCACAGCACGTCCTTCCAGCAATTCTTCTCTCTGTGTCCGAACTTCATACACTTCTCACAGAACTCGTTCCGATCGGGATTGTCTCGTCGGGTGACTGGGCGACGACTGCCATCCTTGCTGAGGAGTAGACTGCGGTGGACGCCATCCTGCATTCTCCATCGCGCGGTAGACTGCGCTCCGGATGTCCTGTTCAGACAACGCATTGGTCTCCGGGATTGGCCCCACAGGGGCTCCCCGCTCGGTGATCTTTACCTCCGGTTTGGCGGATACTTCTTCCACTTCATCGTCGAAACGTACATGCCCTTCAGACTCCCATCCGCCTTCGTCTTCGCTCACACTCACAAATGCACGGCTTCTGGACTTGAAACGGGTCGGAGTCGTATTATCTGCTCGGAAATCGCGCTTCTGCGATGAGGAACTGTCATATCCCCCATCCAGACCCAGGTCTTCGTTCTGCTTCAGCACAAACTCCAAATCTTCCAAGTAGCGGAACCGCTGGTTGCGTAGAACAACCTTGAGCTGAGAATCCCTCAAGTTCTTTATGAACCGCTTGATGTGTTCACCTCGTTCCTTCTTCGACTTCCGGAAACGAACATCGGCCTTCACGCCAGCTTCATTGAGCCTGTAGAAGAACTCCAATGCACTCTCAGACGACTTCTGTCTCATGGTGAAGTAACGCTCAGGTTCAGATGTACGTGCCTTCAGATACATGCGCCTAAACTCCGACGACATCCTCTTCCAATCTTGGAGCACGTGTTTGGGGAGTTGTCCTCGCCAATTACGCACGGGTGACGACATCTTCATCTTCAGTTCACGCAAATTGACTTGGTCAGTCCAACCCCCTTGGGCCGACATGTTAATGAACTTCTCCCACCAATTCTTCCGATCTCCGATCGAGGCCTTCTCGTCGAACATCCCCAGCGTGGCGGAGTTGATATACGGCCTGAAGGTGAACATCGTGTTCCCAGCTTTGGATGTAGACGGCAATGCCAGTGATGACTTGACTTCCTCGCCTAGCTCATCACCCGAACTGCTGCTTGAGCTGCTGTCAGCCTCTGACTCTGAGCTTGAACTGCCACTCGAGTCTGACGGGTCATTACTCTGGCGCGTCCGCTTATGTGGCGACTTCTTCCGCTTGAGGCTGGTGTTTAACTTTCCACTCCTTCTCGTAAGCGTCTTCCCCGCAGATTGAGGTACTTTGGTTCGCCCCTGCGTCCTCGGCGCTCCGGTAGCAGCGGTGCTGGCATGAGGCTCGGTCTTAATCTCCTTCGGCGCTACGGTCCCAGCAATTCGAGCGAAGTCGGCCTCTGGTAGTGTCGCACGCAACTGATCGAGGACTGTTCTTGGAACGTTCTTCAACCCAGATTGTGACTGGTCGCCGGTGCCCTTTCCCATGATTACGCTCTGAGACATGGTTGCCCGTTTAGGGTCACCACTGTTTGCTCGCGTGGTGGTTGCTGGTTTAGGGTCAGCCATTGCGTAATCCGATTGGACTTGGGCTGATGACGCGCGTAAGTCACGGATCTGTCCCGCTTGGAATTCTTGGATGTTCCGGGCAGTGACACGCTCTTCTTCCCGCACGATCTCCAACGCCTGAGCTTCCGCTCCACGTCTTCCAGGCCTTGTTGGGCTTGCGCCGTCCAAGCGGCGCGCTCGGCTTCGAGCTTCGCGTCTGCTTCGGCCTGCCGCTGCTGCAAGTGCTGCGCGGCGGCGGCCTCCGTGCGCTCGCGTTCAGCCTTCGCGGCCTGTTGGACTGCAGCCTGGATAGCGGCCATGACGCCCGGAGAGTTCAAGTCCGGAGCGGTCGTCCGAAGAGCACTCTCATGCAGACGTCGCTCCGCGTCCCGGGCTCGGCGTTCGGCATCCAGTGCTTCCCGTTTGGCCTCATCCAACTCGCGCTGAAGTTGGCCACTTTGACTTGGTGGATGGCCGGCGGAGACCTTCTCATCCAGTCGGGCCATGGCGGCGGTCAACTGCTGGACTTGGTGAAGCGTGGACACCACAGCCTCCGCTGCTCCAGACGACATCGAAGAGCCTGATCGATGGGACCTCCCAGATCGGCTAGAATAGCTCGACTGGGAGTGGCGTCTCGACATGCGTCTGGACGAACCTCGATGCGAACTCTGACGGCGGCTGTAACCACCGGGCTGGACTCTTCATCCGACTCACCAAGTGACGCCTTCCGTCTGGACCCTCGGTGTGACCTCCGGCTGCGCTTGGAATCAAGTGACCTAGACGGCCGTGCACTCGCTTCCGAAGCAACCTCCGTCATGGTGACATCTTGCTGGTCAGGAAGAGTGACGAGTCCTGAGGTCTCCTGGTGAATCAACTGGAAACCAGTCTCTCCACCTTCGACGGCGGACACACTCGGACCTTGGACGGTCATCGCCATCGCCCATACCCAACCGACGGCATGTGAGTCAGCGCGCTGTGTCCGAATGCTGACGCCGCGGACGACGACGAGCTGTTCCTGGACACATACGATCCGGCCGATCCGGACGTCACTTCTAGGGACGACACATCTGAGGTACCGACCAAACTCGGGACAGGGTCCGAAGTCGTTCCTCTAGATGCGTCGTCTCGTGTGGACGTCCCTGACGATGGCAACTGCGAAGGGAGTGACGCGAGCATGTCCTCCGGTCGTGGTGGATGATGCTGCGGACGCTTGGACGACGGCTCTCCGATGGACGACCCGCTTGGACTGCGTACGGATCGAAGACCGGCCGTCCTCAATCGCAGGACATAGGTCCGCCCAAGGACAGCAATATCAGACATCAATAGATCTCCGTCTTCATCCTCCGCATAGTACTCCAACACTGGTACACCTTCCGTCCTCGCTTGGTCCTCCGATGCCAGTTGGACACTAAACGTCGCACCTTCAGCCAACAAACGCCATTCGACAAGTTCGGCAGCGAGTAGTCGCTGCAGGTCTGTAGCCAAACTCTGCACGGCTTCCGGTAGACCATGGACGCTTGAGCTTGGAACCATTCGGGGATCAGATTCCGGAATTGGAAACCCGCTTGAGATAACAGCGTCTGAAGAACAGCGACGCATTCCCTGGGCGAGAGCATCCCGAGTGGAACTTGGGCCCAGCGAGATCCTGAGCGGTGGCCAGATCCCGACGGACTGGGGCCATCTCTTCGACCCACGGACGAGCTACATCCTCAGCCGCAGTTCGCGCAGCCAAATACTTCGACGTAGTGAGCGCAGCATTCATCCACGCAAGCGAGTCCGGGAGAACTTCTGGCCAAGTGTACTCGACACTCGGCGGCGATATCTGTCCGGACTGCTCTCGCTCCCACCGGGCGACTTGTGAAGCAGCATACTCCCGAGACACTCGTTCTTCCGGCTGGTCTCTTGTCTGCTCCGTATGCACTTCCACACCTCGGACAGTCATCTCTTCAGGAACCGGCGGCAACGACGCCACTTGGACACTCGAGCTCGCTTCCAGCGACACATCTTGAACGGGCGGTGAGGAGTCCGAAACTCGACCTCCACCCGGGGCTCTTCCACATTGGCGCCTCCCACAGACGCCTGATCGGGCTCATCCAGACCGGACTCACCCTCAACAGTCTTCGACTTGGACTCAGACTCTCCGTCCGCCGACACTTGGTGCGCGTCGTCTTGAACGGCCATCTGGGTCTCCGCCGAAGCCCGCTTCGCTTCCAAGGCTGCCTGACGCTTCGCAGCGTTTGCCTTCCTCGCAGATCGCTCAACCTCTTCCAGCGACTCCTGCTCAGGCGGCGGCAACCCTTGGACCCTCCGGGACTGTCGCGACGCCTCCACGCTCGCGCTCGCGACCTCCGCGTCCCCACGTGTGCTTGCACCTCTTCCAGCTGCCATAGACATGGTTAGGAGTTAGTACACCCAGTAACCTAGACTTCAAATATAAAAAACTCGCGGTGAATCCCTGGTTCGAATCCGGGCACGCGCACAGCTGTGACGAGGCGGGTGAACGCCTGAATCGTCCAGGTGTATAGTACGCGTTCCAGATGGGAACTCCGTTTGGGTATTCCAACTAGAACAACCCTCGGCTAAATTACTTCAACCGAGGTGCGTGTGTCCTTGTGTCAATCCCTATAGGTTCGTTTGT
>VOQZ01001568.1:0-16121 GCA_008079305.1 Phytophthora palmivora | reverse complement strand
CCATCCTGGGTATGGATTTCATGGTACCGGCGGGGATCCGACTGGATCTGGCCTATGGATCTATAAGTTTACCTGATGAGGTGCGGATCCAGCTTAGTGGGCGTCGGAAGCTATTATAGCGACAAGGCCCGGCTGGTAACCGTAGGAGAACATATCCAGATCGAGATCGGGCAATCAGTGGAGCTTCAACTACATCTCCGGATGTCAGATCACGAGAAGTTCTGGGTTACCAGGGGGGATCGTTGGGTACCTACGGTGGTGAAAGGTCTCGGGAGGAGACGGTACTTGCAGATCACCAACGTAAGTGACAAGGCAACATCATATGCAAGAAGATGTAAGGTTGGGATCTGGCTAGCGGGTGATCACATCCCCGAATGCCAGGATTTGGCTCAGTGGGATCACGTCGGTATGGAATGGCAAAATAGCTCTAGAAGCCACGGTGGAAAGAGGATCTGAACATGATGAGATCTTGATGGAGTCCACAGAGCCGATGGTAGATCGACCCTCCTACCCGCACCTCGTGCTATCCTGAAACGACCTGAGATCTCGCAGATACAGGTAACACCAGCGTTGACGACCGAAGATCAACCATCAGCGGGATAGATCCGCAAGATCGCACCCCGATCCAACCGATAGAGACCGGGGTAGCAAACCAAAAATATGGATCAGGTGAAGGCGGATGATTTGGATCCAGTGATCGGAGGATCAGCTGAAAGAGATCTACCCGGACGGTTATCGGCCCCGATACAGGAGGCGTCGCTGGAGAATCAAAGTAATTCTCCCGATCCAGAGCGGATCCGGAGGTACATTATCATGAAGGTAACGATCTGTACGCGGAGAACGTAGATCAAGAGATGGCGATCCTTCCAGAAATCAACTCTACCACGGATGAGGTGAAGATTGAGGATATCCAAGTTGGAGATCCGGGGATCCAGACCTACTGAGAGATCGAACGATTACGCCAGAAGATCTGGAAATATCGACATCTTCTCATCGGGAAAGGGAACGCTCTGCCACCAGCCGCGAGAGGTGTGGTCTGTGATATCGATGTGGGAGATGCTAGACCAATCGCCCAAAGAGTGAGGAAGATCGCCCCTCGATTTCGCGAGAAGTTATCGGAACTGATTAAGGGATTATTATCAGCTAAGATGATCAGCTATTCCAGATCACCTGGGCCTCGCCGATCGTGGTGATCGTGAAGAAGAATGGGATGGACATTAGGCTGTGTATTGATTACCGTCTGGTCAATAGTCTCACCCAACTGATGGTCTATCCTATGCCCCTGATCAATGATCTTCTGGAAGATCTGGATAAAGTCTTGTGATATTGCTCCTTGGATATGGCCAGTGGATTCTGGGTGGTGACTATGACAGATCGAGCTCGAGCGATCTCAGCTTTCATTACCCCATTTGGGCTATTCGAATGGAATCGTATGCCGTTCGGCTTGAAGAATGCGTCACAGATCTACCAACGTCTGATCGACAACGCCCTGTATGGATTTACCCGGATCCCACCTCCTGGATCGGATCCAAGATCTACGGATGTGTTTGAAGTGGGAGAAGCCGATGATCCGGACAAGCCATCAGTGATCGGACGCAGATCGTATATCGATGACATCCTTATACCAGCGGATAGTTGGGATCAGCTATGCGATCGAGTGGACGCCCTACTGGAGGCGTGCGATAGATGGAATTTGTCGATCAGTGCGGTGAAGAGTTTCTGGAGTATGAGTAAAGTGGAATATCTTGGTCATCGAGTTTCGAAAGACGGACTGGAGGCGAATCCCAAGGATCTAGAGGCATTAACGGATCTAGCGTTCCCTGGATCGCTGAGATCGATGCAATCTTTTCTGGGCAGCTTGAATTACTACAGTCGATTTATCGAAGACTACGCTATTTACGCAGCCGTGCTGTACGAGCTGAGGGAGGTCGATTTCGCCGTAATGTCCAAGGATAATGTGCGGATCCAGATCAAGCGAAGTATGGAACGTACGGAGTTGGATCAACTGGATCTGAAGGAAGATCCAGGATCGGGTCTGACATTAAAGTCCATGGAGACGTTCGATCCAGAAGAACTGGAGGTAGACAGGGTTGATCCACGATGGATCCGTGCTCATCGGGCCTTCGAGACAGTCAAATCGAAGATCGCGTCCACCCCGATCCTACGCCATTTTGATACGGATCGGGAGGCTGTGGTGATCGTATATGCAAGTGATTGGGCGATCTCGGCAGCTCTCGTGCAAGAGTATGACCAGATCTACTATCCGATCACCTTGCGAGCCGGACGTTGAAGTCAAACGAGTTGAATTACAGCCCCGTGGAGAAAGAAGTGTTAGCGCTGCTAAGGATCCTGGACCTTGGATATAACATGTTGGTGGGACGCCGGATCCGGGTGCTGACTAGATACTCCACGTTGGCCTGGTTATTTAGATCGACCGGATTACAAGGGCGATTAGGCCAATGGGTGTCACTGCTATCACCGTGGACATTAGAGATTGTGAAATGCGTTAAAGGAGAAGAAGAGATCCTAGGGGTAATTGCGGCTAGTATCACGCCCAGATCCAGGGTGGACGAAGCTCTGATCCAGATCTCGCCCAAGAAAGAGCCACGACGGAAGATCCAGGCTCCAATCCCTGTGATCCAAGCAGAAGAGGAGCTGTATGTAGTCAGTTTCGATGGATCAGCCCGCGTGAAGCGTGGAGGCGGTGCATATAGTGCGATCTTGTGGAAGTTGCCTGAATGGACGGTGATCCAGGCCAGATCGGCCTATGCGGAAGATCTTACCGTCAACGAGGCCGAATATCATGGGCTGTTACTATGCCTGGATCTGTTGAACACAGTGGATCGCAAACGAGTGGTGTTCTGTGGTGACTCTAATCTGGTGATCCGACAGGTCAGGGGTGAGATCGAGTGTAAGGCACCCGGTCTGACTTTACTCAAGCAAAGGGCTCTAGATCGTCTGAGGGACTGGCCAGATCACGAACTTGTGCATGTGAAACGAGATTGGAACGGCAGTGCGGACAGTCTGGCTAGTGCAGCGCTACAACGACAAGGTGGAGTGAAGATCGAGTCGGATGAGGATAAGCAGGATCTGATCACGCTGAATAGATTGGACGAGGTATTAGTCGTCAAGAGAACGGATCAAGCAGCCCAGATCACGGCAGTAGTGACACGATCAGGCTCGCGATCTACGACGCGAACGACTTCGGATCCGCAATCATTACGGGAGGAAATAGTTCGGGATCTCAGGATCGATCGGATCCGACAAGCCCAAGACGAGGAGGCGTGGATCTCGGGATTGAAGAAATATCTGAACGGAGATCTAGAAGATCTGACTCAGCAAGAAGCCAAATCATATGCTAATCTAGCAGCCGATTATGACTTAGATCACCACGATCTACTGTTTTACTGCCCCTCTACGAGACCGATGGATGCAGATCGAGACAAGCTGATGCGACTAGTGATCCCGGAGACTCTATATCAGGACATACTACATCATTATCATGTGAGCTTGGAAGGTGGACACCAAGGGATCGGCCGAACTTATCAGCGGATCCGGGACCACTTCCATTGGAGAGGTCTGTACAAGAGCGTCCAGAGATACGTGGGCGAATGTGTGGATTGTGAGACTGGTAAGAGCAAACCCCGGATCCAAGGAGAGTCGCCAGGTAATCTTCAGGCGACGTATCCTTTCCAGATCATAGCTATGGATCACATCCCGTCGTTACCCAGATCACATAAAGGGAATACGGAACTGTTGATCTTCGAAGACCTGTTCTCCGGATATGTGATCGCGAAGGCCAGCTCATCAAGGACTGCTCAGACTGTCGCCGAATCATATGAGGAATGTGTCTTCCGACGATTTGGAGCCAGCGAAGCGATTAGACATGATCGGGAACCAGGATTTATGTCCGATTTTTTCCGAGCATTTAACAAGATCCTGGGTCAACGTCAACGTGCCACGATGGCATATCGGCCCCAAGCTAACGGATCTGCATAGCGCATGGTTCAAACCACAACTCGAGCGATTAAGATGTACGTGCAGGATCTGGATCAACGGGATTGAGATGAATATGCCGAGAGGATCACTTTCGCGATCAACACCGCACATGATCGGATCCGAGGAGAAACACCTTTTTATATGGTACATGGGTGGGATCCTAGATCCTCCTTGGAAGCGGTGATCCCGGTAGGAAGTACACGAAGGCATGATCGGGATCCACGACGATGGAGATATCGGATCCAGCGGTACTATCAACAAGTTCGAGAACAAGTTAATCAACGGTTGCGAGAAGCGATCTCAGATCGAGCGGATCTACACAATCAGGAGATCCGCCCGCATCAGATCGAGGTCGGATCCCGAGTGTGGTTATACCTAGATCGAGTAAAAGAAGGATATGCTAAGAAGTTGGCCCACCTGTGGCATGGACCGTTCCGGATCGTGGAGAAAGTCGGCGAACATGCGGTGAAGTTGGAGATCGCCGGATCCGGATATCATATTTTCCCTATGGTACATGTGAACAAGTTGAAGCTTGTGAAAGAATATCCAGATCGACCACTAATGCGACTCAATGTGGAAAGTCAAGATCGCCTGGATTTTGATGAGGATCTATTACCAGGGGATAGCTGGATCCAAGATCGCGATCCCGATGAGTATGAGGTGGAGAAGATCACAGATATGAGATCAGGAAGGAGAACGAGATATGGACGGATCTACCGAGAATTCCTCGTACACTGGCGAGGATATGACGATCCAACCTGGGTGGATGAAGCAGATCTCAACTGTGGCGCTCTGCTACATGAGTTTCTGCGAGATCGCACGAATCATAATCGATTCGGTGTGATGCAATCTCACGAGGAATCGTGAGGTTGCAATCTACGACAATAAGCTGGTTGTTGTCGTGGGGAAGTCGGTTGAAGGATCTACATGAGGGATGTAGATCGGTGGAATGGGTATGCATATATACATTGGATACGATGAGGATGGAAGATCAAGCCTCGAGATCCAAGGATCCTAGCTGATCGAGGACGGTCATGACTCTAGGGAGTGGATCGAGGTAAATGGGAAGCATGCAAGTCAAGATCACCGGACATATATTGAATGATGTTATGAAAGGAGTCAATCACTTACGAGAACTAATCACTGTGATCTAGCTACTGGCGGGTGGTTGCGCTACGTGAAGACCGAAGAACTTACGATCCAGACGAAGAAGATGACGTGCGGGGTGATCTGTAGTGTGATCTCGATAATGGTTGTGCCAGGGATCTGCTGTGTCGGCCTCCGCCAGCGCCTCCAGCAGATCGACGGGTTCCCGGCGATTAAGCTGCGGATCAGCCAGATTCGCACGTCTGGCTTCGATCCCGGGATACCAAGCCACTTCGTCGGTCCGCTTGGGGAAGTGGAGAAAGAACGGATCCAGAAGTAGATCCAGATCGCATCACCCTTCGACCATGGCCTGGATCAACGTGAGCAACATACGCTTCCATCGATTGCCAGCATGTGATCTGCGATTGTTGCACTGCTTGGCGAAAGATCCCAACCACGGCGACTGCGCGATCATGGAGGTGGTGATCGGAAACATATGGGTCGACTCCCAATAAGCGATCAGTTCCGAAGCCTCGAAATCACGATATTGGCGAAGGAAGACCCCAAGTCGACCACCAACATCGGCCTCAAAGGAGATCGGAGGCAAAGTGTTCCGGATCACCTGCCAGGGCTCCGCCGCCTGCAGTGCTTTGACGTTGGCTTCTGTGATCAAATGACCACAGAAGGCTGGAGCCGTCGGAGAGGTGTAGATCGTGGGCCGATGGGGAAAGATCCAGTCGGGCCGAAATGGCAAGATTGGGAACAGGAAGTTCACGGTCATGGCAATCAGGGTTTGATTTGCCAACCGGGATTCGATCCACGGATCTATGTCGGCGGCAGCCATAACCCGGACAATCCGCCGACCGGGTATGCAACGACCTTCAGGGAATGGAACCTGGGGGACGAAAGTGATCCGAGGAGGCTGGCGTCCAGGGGGCGGATTAGCTGGACCAGATCCACCTGTAGGGCCAGATCCATTACCCTGATCCCGGATCCCGTATCAGAGTTTGATCCGTCGGACCCACCTGGAGATCCGCCGGATCCGCCGACAGACCGACGCTGAGGAGATTCATGGTCTCGGCGACGGGCCTCGGATCGGGATTGGGAAATGGCCATCAATGTTTGAGCCTCATAGAGGTCATCGGCCACTTCTGCGTTCTCCTCCTCCTCTTCCTCCTCCTCGTCGGACCCGGATCCGACCTCAATCACTTCGCCTGATGATCGGCCAGGTTCAACACCTTTGGAAGGCGGGGTTGATGTTTGATCGGGGGAAGGCGACCTGCCTCCGGTAGATCCCCCACCTAGATCGAACTCGGATTCATCCTCCTCTTCCATGGACTCGTCCTCCGCCTCGACGGGAACGGATCGTTTCTTCTGAGGCCGTGAAGGGGAAGGAGAGCTGGATCTGCTACGAGACCGTTTGGATCCAGACGCGTCAGCACCTTGATCATCGCTACCCGAAGTCTCCGCGGTAGGAGAACGGGGAATCCCTCCCGCGGGCTGATCGGTGTCGGATCCAGGATCGAGACGCAGCTGGGTTTGGGGAGGGGGCGCTCCGATCGTGGCCGAGATTGATGTGAGGCGCCGAAAGGCAGCCGTATACTCGTGGCGAAGGGCATCGCGCTCACGAACCACTTTACCCAGATCCCGAGAAAGCGTGCGGATCTGGGCTTGATTCTCGGTGATGGTACGCTCCCGATCGGCGTAAGCTTTCTGGGCCACCTCCACATCATGATGCGCACGGGTCATATCACCCTCCAGCGTCCGCAGCCGAGCCTTATCAGAGGCCGATCTAGCCCGATGAGCTGCCAGATCCGACTGCAATAACCCTAAGGTCCGCTGTGCCGCCAGGATCTCAGCGTCCCGCGCGCGGATCTGAGCTTGCAAGGAGTCACGCTCCAGAATGATCTGGTCGAGATCAGCTTGGGTAGGTCCCGTGTGCGGGAGATCTGCCGGCCGAGACTGGGGATCAGGACCTGGAGATCCACGATCAGTGCGATCGGATCGAGACAGTAATAGCTCCGCTTCAACCCGATCTAGCTCGGATCGGGTCCTGCGCAGACTCTCCTCCGTCGCGGATAGGGTGGATTCGGCATCCTCCCGCTCGCGATCCAGATCGCGGTTGGCTTGCTGAAGATCTAAGATCTCACCACCCGCCTGAGCCATCTCTGAGGCGAGATGGTGGATGGTAGACTCCAGACCGCCTTGATCCCGAGCCAGATCGTCGATGTGAGCCTCTAGGTGGCGGATCTCATCAATCCGTCGATCGAGACCATGATTGAGGTCTGCGATCTGAGCTTCCAAGGCCGAGATCTCAGGCGCCGTGGAGGATGGCTCCATGCTGATAACGCGATCGGACTCCAGCGAAGCTTGAAGGTTGTCACGCTCCTCTCGGAGGCGACTAACCTCGGTCCGATAGTGCCCGATCTCCCGGCCCTGATTGGCACACATCATCTCGAGAGACTCGAGGGAGCAGATGTGCTCACGGTTCAGATCCGTGGCTTCATCCGCTCGACGAGTGGCCTGCCGGAGCTCGTTGCTTAAGTGCAACACTCGACGGCGTAGGGTGGCGATGGATCGACGGTGATCCTCGGCCGTGTCTCCGGTTGGACCGCCGATCTCCGACCGGGGTGAAGGAGGATCGTGGTGGCCAGATCCATGTTGCGATCCGTGATCCAACATGATGAGCAGGTGTATGGAAGTGAGGCGAGGCTTGAGTAAGGCGAGGTGATTTGAAGAATGGACGCAGTGAAGTTGTTGTGCAACTACAACTGACGATCAGGAGGCGGCTGTGGTGAAGTGGATTGATAAGATTTGGCATTGGAATATCCAGGAAAGATCCGATTTGGACGTGATCGGACCTGACGTGATGTGATTGGAGTAGATGACGAGCTGATGTGGATGTATCTGGTGATGGATCCAGTTGATGGATAAGATTGATGGAGATTAGTGCCACCTTGGGTGGGACGTGATAGATGGATTGGCGTACGATCTACATACATACCCAGATCCGAAGAGCTGGGAAGATCACATATGGATATGGATGATGTGGGACTGGCATGATCGTAATATGGGTGCGACAGTATGTCTATATACACTGTGGAAACTGGCAATCTAAGCCTAGATGTCCAGATCTGGGCTATAATCTATATCCGTGAAGGCCAGATCGGTTCGCATATGCGGGTCCATTCAGGGAACTTGGATCAAGGCTTGTGGACCTAGATCCATAGGCGGATCAGAGTGATCCAGGATCAAGATATATTACGGTAAAGCTGGATGATTATTGGGGACTAACAATCATGGATTAAGCGTGGGAACAGTATGATTACGATTATCACGAAGTATTATCACTGGATCATACATGGAAACCCCAGATCGAGGGGATCAAGGAGATCTAGCCGATCTGGAATGGGATCAGCATGATCTAGCCTTATTAAGGCATGATCTGACTCAGGAGACGTGTGATCTGGGTATTACGAGGGACGATTACGTTATTGGAGTAAGGAGAAGGCCAGATCACAACATTGCGACTAGTGATCTATTGTTTATGGTTCAGATCCAAAGTGATCTGCAAAGATGTCGACTGCTATGATGGTGAGGACAAGAAAGGACAAGAATCAGGATAGCGTAATCAGTCGATGTGTCGCTAAGGACAGGATACAAGATGGGATAGGTCTTAAACATTAAATCAGAACCGAATTTGCATCGTACAACACAAGTGCTTCGCTACGCGCCTGGAAACGGGAACTACATTGGCCCTACGGTATTAATAGCGATTTAGGTGTATAGATCTAGGGTGGTTGATAATATCTAGATAATATATTGGCTAGATCCAACCTCCTAGTATCTTACCCTAAGTGCAGATCCAAGATCCCGGTATTAATTGCTTAGCCGGTAGATCTTCGGTTTCTCAACGATCAAGATCGCGCTATAGGAAGCGCCAAGCAATCAAAGGACCCCGCATAAATCGAAATCGACACCAAAGGAATTACTACAAGGCCGGATCCAGATCTAGGCCGCCGAATCCAAGCTTGATCTAATCGCTTGGACTCCGGATCTACTACTGGCGAGTGGTGTGAAGACTTCCACGCCACTCTACGACCCCAACGTCACGCCAAGACGTTCAACCAACACAGATCGAGCAACTTAGCAGTCACCAAGAGAGGAAGATCCAGCCCAACCGACGGGTACACAAGGTGAGCAAGTTCAGCAGATCACGGATCATCGGAGGACCCCCTTCGTTAGTCGGTGTCCGGGCATTGGTGGGAAGTCGGATCTAGCGATCTCGCAGATTTTGCTGATCCCGCTACACCACATAGGTCTTAACATTAAATCAGAACCGAATTTGCATCGTACGACACAAGTGCTTCGCTACGCGCCTGGAAACGGGAACTACATTGGCCCTACGGTATTAATAGCGATTTAGGTGTATAGATCTAGGGTGGTTGATAATATCTAGATAATATATTGGCTAGATCCAACCTCCTAGTATCTTACCCTAAGTGCAGATCCAAGATCCCGGTATTAATTGCTTAGCCGGTAGATCTTCGGTTTCTCAACGATCAAGATCGCGCTATAGGAAGCGCCAAGCAATCAAAGGACCCCGCATAAATCGAAATCGACACCAAAGGAATTACTACAAGGCCGGATCCAGATCTAGGCCGCCGAATCCAAGCTTGATCTAATCGCTTGGACTCCGGATCTACTACTGGCGAGTGGTGTGAAGACTTCCACGCCACTCTACGACCCCAACGTCACGCCAAGACGTTCAACCAACACAGATCGAGCAACTTAGCAGTCACCAAGAGAGGAAGATCCAGCCCAACCGACGGGTACACAAGGTGAGCAAGTTCAGCAGATCACGGATCATCGGAGGACCCCCTTCGTTAGTCGGTGTCCGGGCATTGGTGGGAAGTCGGATCTAGCGATCTCGCAGATTTTGCTGATCCCGCTACACCACATAGGTTTTAACATTAAATCAGAACCGAATTTGCATCGTACGACACAAGTGCTTCGCTACGCGCCTGGAAACGGGAACTACATTGGCCCTACGGTATTAATAGCGATTTAGGTGTATAGATCTAGGGTGGTTGATAATATCTAGATAATATATTGGCTAGATCCAACCTCCTAGTATCTTACCCTAAGTGCAGATCCAAGATCCCGGTATTAATTGCTTAGCCGGTAGATCTTCGGTTTCTCAACGATCAAGATCGCGCTATAGGAAGCGCCAAGCAATCAAAGGACCCCGCATAAATCGAAATCGACACCAAAGGAATTACTACAAGGCCGGATCCAGATCTAGGCCGCCGGATCCAAGCTTGATCTAATCGCTTGGACTCCGGATCTACTACTGGCGAGTGGTGTGAAGACTTCCACGCTACTCTACGACCCCAACGTCACGCCAAGACGTTCAACCAACACTGATCGAGCAACTTAGCAGTCACCAAGAGAGGAAGATCCAGCCCAACCGACGGGTACACAAGGTGAGCAAGTTCAGCAGATCACGGATCATCGGAGGACCCCCTTCGTTAGTCGGTGTCCGGGCATTGGTGGGAAGTCGGATCTAGCGATCTCGCAGATTTTGCTGATCCCGCTACACCACATAGGTTTTAACATTAAATCAGAACCGAATTTGCATCGTACGACACAAGTGCTTCGCTACGCGCCTGGAAACGGGAACTACATTGGCCCTACGGTATTAATAGCGATTTAGGTGTATAGATCTAGGGTGGTTGATAATATCTAGATAATATATTGGCTAGATCCAACCTCCTAGTATCTTACCCTAAGTGCAGATCCAAGATCCCGGTATTAATTGCTTAGCCGGTAGATCTTCGGTTTCTCAACGATCAAGATCGCGCTATAGGAAGCGCCAAGCAATCAAAGGACCCCGCATAAATCGAAATCGACACCAAAGGAATTACTACAAGGCCGGATCCAGATCTAGGCCGCCGGATCCAAGCTTGATCTAATCGCTTGGACTCCGGATCTACTACTGGCGAGTGGTGTGAAGACTTCCACGCTACTCTACGACCCCAACGTCACGCCAAGACGTTCAACCAACACTGATCGAGCAACTTAGCAGTCACCAAGAGAGGAAGATCCAGCCCAACCGACGGGTACACAAGGTGAGCAAGTTCAGCAGATCACGGATCATCGGAGGACCCCCTTCGTTAGTCGGTGTCCGGGCATTGGTGGGAAGTCGGATCTAGCGATCTCGCAGATTTTGCTGATCCCGCTACACCACAATGGTGCGAAAAGTCAAGGTCGTTTGAGCACTAGATGATAAAATGCAAAAGTGATTGATTTAGGTCCTTAGTTCGCAAACTGTCTGCTACCTCTAAGCCTACTGGATGTCCTACCTGGATACACACTACTGGATTCCTAACTGGATACTGAGCTACCCCAGCCAATCAGCGACTGCCACGTCGACGCCCATCTTGTACCCACAATCTTGTACCCACGCACGACCGTAGCGTAAACACTTGTCCCGTAATCAGCTTCACGTAATCACGGGAATGCTTGCGGCACCACTGAGTGAAGGTCGTACCGGTATCTACCGGTACACCGCGGCAGGTCGAGGCGCCTTCTTGACAACACTCCCACTCGACTCGGCCGTAATGGCGCCTTGGATTCCGAGCTTGCTCCGGAGGATATCGAACTGCACGGCGGTGATCGGCTTGGTCATCAAGTCCGCCAGCATGTCCTTTGTCGAGCAGTACTCCAACACCACTTGGCCGTCTTCAACCTTCTCGCGCACGAAGTGGTAGCGAATGTCGATGTGCTTGGTGCGCTTGTGGAACTCCGGGTTCTTGGCCAACGCGATGGAGCCTTGGTTGTCCTCGTAGATCTTGACTGCCGACTTGGTCTTCATCTCGCCGATCTCGCACAGGAATGCCTTGAGCCAGATAGCTTCTTGTGTTGCTTCTGTCAACGCCATGTACTCTGCCTCAGTCGATGATAGCGCCACCGTCCGCTGCTTCTTGCTTCTCCAGCTGATGCATCCGCCGTTCATCATGAACGCGTAGCCGCTTGTACTTCGTCGAGACTCGATGTCGCCGGCCCAATCTGCATCCGAATAACCTTGGAGTCCTTCCTCACTGCTCGCGCGAAACTCGATGCCATGAGTCTTCGTACCTTGGATGTAGCGAAACACCCTCTTGAGCGCTTGCCAGTGTGTCGGACACGGATCCGCGGCAAACTGGCTGAGAACTCCCACTGCGGCTGCAAGGTCTGGTCGAGTCCCCACCATGAGGTACATCAAGCAGCCGACTGCATTCCGGTACGGCACCTTCGCCATGGTCTCTTCGTGCTTGCAGCCTCCTTCGCACATGGCCTTGGTCAGCTTGAGTCCTGGGTCTTGTGGTGTCTTGACAGGGTTGCTCTTCTCCATGCTGAACTTCTCCAGGATGTCCTTCGCAAACTTGGTCTGCCGCACCGACACCTTTCCAGCTGTAAGATCTTGATCAATTTCCATGCCGAGGAAGTACTTGAGCTGACCCATGTCCGTCATCTCGAATCGCTTGCTGAGTGCCTCCTTGGTCGACTTGAGCAGCTCGTCGTTGTTGCTTGCTAGGATCAAGTCGTCCACGTACAGCGCCACGAAGATCATGTCTTGGTCGTTCCGCTTGACGTAGATGCAGTGATCCGCTTCGCACTTCTTGAACCCCAGCTCCAGCATGAACTTGTCGATGGTCTGGTTCCACATTCGCGGTGACTGCTTGAGACCATACAGCGAACGCTTCAGCTTGCACACGAAGTCTGGGTGCGCCTCGTCAATAAAGCCATCCGGCTGCACCATGTAGATGTCTTCGTCCAACTACCCGTTCAGGAACGCCGTCTTGACATCCATCTGGTGCACCGTGAGGTTGTACTTGGCTGCCAGGCTGAGCAGGATCCTGATTGACGTGAACTTGGCCACCGGCGCGAAGGTCTCTTCATAGTCGATGCCGTACTTCTGCAAGAATCCCTTGGCCACCAGTCGTGCCTTGAACCGCTCGATCTCTCCAGCCTGGTTTTCCTTGATCCGAAACACCCATCTGCAGCTGATCGCCTTGCGTCCCTTGGGCAACGGCACCAACACCCACGTCTCATTCTTGCGAAGAGAGTTGATTTCCGAATCGCACGCTTCCTTCCACTTGGCCGCGTTGCTGGATTCCATCGCCGACGTGAACGTGGTCGGCATTTCTCCCACTGAATCCACAACGAAGGCCGCGTCGAAGCCTTCTTCATTTGCGATGGCTGACAGCTCATCCAGCGCTTGTGACCGACTATGCCGCTTAGACCTTGGGATCTCCACCGCTTCCTCTAACGACCTAGTCCGCTGGTGTCGCTTGCTGCCAGGCTCGACGTCTTCGTCCTGCGCAGCTTCTTCTTCCTTGGTTTCTTCTGGTTCAGACGATTCTTCTTGGTCTGTGGCATCTTCATCGCGAAGGTCCACGACCACGTCTTCACCAAAGTTGCGTCTCCCACCGTCGAAGACGTCTTCCATGAACTGCGCATCGCGGCTCACTAGCACACGACCGCTCTTGATCTCTTCGAACCGATACGCTTTCTCGTGCTCCGAGTATCCGAGAAACCGACAACGCACCGACCGAGCGTCGAACTTGGTGCGTTTCTCCTTCGGGACCGTCACATACGCATGGCAACCGAACACCTTAAGGTTGGACAGCAGCGGTTTCTTGCCCGTCCAGACTTGGTGCGGAGACTTGCCGTGGCTGGTAGCGCGTGTCGGACAGCGATTCCGAAGAAACGTCGCTGTCATCACCGCTTCACCCCAATATGACTTCGACAGTCCGGCATGCTCCAACATGCATCGCGCACATTCCACCAACGTCCGGTTCATCCGTTCCGCCACTCCGTTCAGTTGAGGCGTATACGGCGGTGTGAACTTCTGTACAATCCCACGCTCTCGGCAGAACTTGGCCATCTCACGAGACTTGTACTCGCCACCATTGTCACTGCGAAGTTGCTTCACACGGAGAGTTCTCACGCGACCACCCGTCTGAGTTTCGGCAAATGCCACAAATTCAGCAAATTTGGCAGCCACCTCCGACTTGTTCCGCAGCAAGTATACCACACAGAAGTGCGAGTACTCGTCAATGAACGTGACGAAGTACTTCTTGCCACTGAACGTCGATGTCTTCATGGGACCACAGACATCACTGTGGATGACTTCCAACAGTTTCTTGGCGTGGTTCGGCGACTTGGGCATGTAACTCACTCGCGTTTGCTTGCCAAGTGCACACCCATCACACAACTCCCACTGCTTCACAGCCGTCATGTTGATGCCAACTCCATAGTCCTTCTTGACGATGGCGTCTAGACCGCCATGGCCAATGTGACCAAGTCGAAGGTGCCAGAGGTACGACGTGGTGTCCCCTTTGCGATCCTTCGAACTCGACACATTGGCCTCGTCAGGCATGATCGGAGTCATGCACAGCTTGAACAGTCCCTTGCCTTCACGCGCTCCGAGCTGCCACTTGATCTTCTTCGTCTCGGCGAAGCACCCGTCGCGCTCGAACGTCACGGGACCAACATCCTTGGTGAACCTCCCGACCGAAAACAGGTTGCGCGACAACTTAGGGATGTGCCACACCTTCGTGAGCACACCCTTCTTGATCCCGCGTGGAGTCTTCATCGACATGACAATGTCGCCACTGCCGACCGCTTGTACCACTCCGTCGTCCGCGAGATGCACGTCCACCGGAGTCATCTTCTTGTAGTTCTTCATGTACTCTTTCGAGTACGTCATGTGCTGCGTCGCACCCGAGTCGACCAGCCAAACTTCACTCGACTTGGAGGTCCCACCACCAACCGAGAACAGGTAGTCGCCGCAGTAATCATCATCATCGGCGACGTTCGCTCGTTGCGGCCTCTGCCGCTCCGCGTTCTCACGGATCCGTACAGGACACTTGGCGATCCAATGTCCTTGTTCGCCACAATAGTGGCAGGCACTAGTCTTCTGCGCCTGCCGTCCCTTGCTCTTCCCGTTACCGCTTGTCATGAACGCTTGACCGTGCGCGGTTCCTTCAGTACCGCCACCTTGCTCCTTGCGCTTCAAGTCCTCATGCAGCAGCCGAGACGTCACGAGTTCCCATGTCAGCGAGTCGGCCCTCGACTCCAACGCCGTGATGAGGAACTGGTACGACTCACTCAGACTTGCCAGAAGCGTGATCACCAAGTCGTCCTCGCTGACCGGAGCGCCCACCGCGTCGAGCTGTTCCGCCAGCGTCTTGACCTTGTTAATGTGCTCCAGCACATCATCACCTTCGCCCATCATCGTCGTGAAGAAACGTCGACGAAGGAAGAGCTTGTTGGCCAAACTCTTCTTCTCGAAGTGTCCTTCCATTCTTGACCATGCATCATACGCATCCTTGGCCGACCGAACCAGCGGCAACTGCGAATCCTCCATCGCGAGACAGATGATCGCCAGCGCCTTGCGAGACTTCCTCTTGAACGTCGATTGGTCCAGCGCTGTAGTGCAGTGCTCCAGCTTGATCTCTCCACTTGTCACTTCCCACAGGTCGCGCTCCTCGAGCACCATGCGCATCTTGAACTTCCACGTGTGGAAGTTGGTTCCGTCGAACTTGTTGATGCGGGAGGTCGTCGTCGAGGCAGTGTCCATGGCGAAGGCGTAGTCGGAGTCTTGGGCAGGGAAAACGGGGCTTGGGCTCATAACCAAAAGTCAAGGTCGTTTGAGCACTAGATGATAAAATGCAAAGTGATTGATTTAGGTCCTTAGTTCGCAAACTGTCTGCTACCTCTAAGCCTACTGGATGTCCTACCTGGATACACACTACTGGATTCCTAACTGGATACTGAGCTACCCCAGCCAATCAGCGACTGCCACGTCGACGCCCATCTTGTACCCACAATCTTGTACCCACGCACGACCGTAGCGTAAACACTTGTCCCGTAATCAGCTTCACGTAATCACGGGAATGCTTGCGGCACCACTGAGTGAAGGTCGTACCGGTATCTACCGGTACACCGCGGCAGGTCGAGGCGCCTTCTTGACAACAGTAACTTGG
>VOQZ01001567.1:0-44294 GCA_008079305.1 Phytophthora palmivora | reverse complement strand
GACAATCGCCCAAAGAGTGAGGAAGATCGCCCCTCGATTTCGCGAGAAGTTATCGGAACTGATTAATGGATTATTATCAGCTAAGATGATCAGCTATTCCAGATCACCCTGGGCCTCGCCGATCGTGGTGATCGTGAAGAAGAATGGATGGACATTAGGCTGTGTATTGATTACCGTCTGGTCAATAGTCTCACCCAACTGATGGTCTATCCTATGCCCCTGATCAATGATCTTCTGGAAGATCTGGATAAAGTCTTGTGATATTGCTCCTTGGATATGGCCAGTGGATTCTGGGTGGTGACTATGACAGATCGAGCTCGAGCGATCTCAGCTTTCATTACCCATTTGGGCTATTCGAATGGAATCGTATGCCGTTCGGCTTGAAGAATGCGTCACAGATCTACCAACGTCTGATCGACAACGCCCTGTATGGATTTACCCGGATCCCACCTCCTGGATCGGATCCAAGATCTACGGATGTGTTTGAAGTGGGAGAAGCCGATGATCCGGACAAGCCATCAGTGATCGGACGCAGATCGTATATCGATGACATCCTTATACCAGCGGATAGTTGGGATCAGCTATGCGATCGAGTGGACGCCCTACTGGAGGCGTGCGATAGATGGAATTTGTCGATCAGTGCGGTGAAGAGTTTCTGGAGTATGAGTAAAGTGGAATATCTTGGTCATCGAGTTTCGAAAGACGGACTGGAGGCGAATCCCAAGGATCTAGAGGCATTAACGGATCTAGCGTTCCCTGGATCGCTGAGATCGATGCAATCTTTTCTGGCAGCTTGAATTACTACAGTCGATTTATCGAAGACTACGCTATTTACGCAGCCGTGCTGTACGAGCTGAGGGAGGTCGATTTCGCCGTAATGTCCAAGGATAATGTGCGGATCCAGATCAAGCGAAGTATGGAACGTACGGAGTTGGATCAACTGGATCTGAAGGAAGATCCAGGATCGGGTCTGACATTAAAGTCCATGGAGACGTTCGATCCAGAAGAACTGGAGGTAGACAGGGTTGATCCACGATGGATCCGTGCTCATCGGGCCTTCGAGACAGTCAAATCGAAGATCGCGTCCACCCCGATCCTACGCCATTTTGATACGGATCGGGAGGCTGTGGTGATCGTATATGCAAGTGATTGGGCGATCTCGGCAGCTCTCGTGCAGAGTATGACCAGATCTACTATCCGATCACCTTTGCGAGCCGGACGTTGAAGTCAAACGAGTTGAATTACAGCCCCGTGGAGAAAGAAGTGTTAGCGCTGCTAAGGATCCTGGACCTTGGATATAACATGTTGGTGGGACGCCGGATCCGGGTGCTGACTAGATACTCCACGTTGGCCTGGTTATTTAGATCGACCGGATTACAAGGGCGATTAGGCCAATGGGTGTCACTGCTATCACCGTGGACATTAGAGATTGTGAAATGCGTTAAAGGAGAAGAAGAGATCCTAGGGGTAATTGCGGCTAGTATCACGCCCAGATCCAGGGTGGACGAAGCTCTGATCCAGATCTCGCCCAAGAAAGAGCCACGACGGAAGATCCAGGCTCCAATCCCTGTGATCCAAGCAGAAGAGGAGCTGTATGTAGTCAGTTTCGATGGATCAGCCCGCGTGAAGCGTGGAGGCGGTGCATATAGTGCGATCTTGTGGAAGTTGCCTGAATGGACGGTGATCCAGGCCAGATCGGCCTATGCGGAAGATCTACCGTCAACGAGGCCGAATATCATGGGCTGTTACTATGCCTGGATCTGTTGAACACAGTGGATCGCAAACGAGTGGTGTTCTGTGGTGACTCTAATCTGGTGATCCGACAGGTCAGGGGTGAGATCGAGTGTAAGGCACCCGGTCTGACTTTACTCAAGCAAAGGGCTCTAGATCGTCTGAGGGACTGGCCAGATCACGAACTTGTGCATGTGAAACGAGATTGGAACGGCAGTGCGGACAGTCTGGCTAGTGCAGCGCTACAACGACAAGGTGGAGTGAAGATCGAGTCGGATGAGGATAAGCAGGATCTGATCACGCTGAATAGATTGGACGAGGTATTAGTCGTCAAGAGAACGGATCAAGCAGCCCAGATCACGGCAGTAGTGACACGATCAGGCTCGCGATCTACGACGCGAACGACTTCGGATCCGCAATCATTACGGGAGGAAATAGTTCGGGATCTCAGGATCGATCGGATCCGACAAGCCCAAGACGAGGAGGCGTGGATCTCGGGATTGAAGAAATATCTGAACGGAGATCTAGAAGATCTGACTCAGCAAGAAGCCAAATCATATGCTAATCTAGCAGCCGATTATGACTTAGATCACCACGATCTACTGTTTTACTGCCCCTCTACGAGACCGATGGATGCAGATCGAGACAAGCTGATGCGACTAGTGATCCCGGAGACTCTATATCAGGACATACTACTCATTCATGTGAGCTTGGAAGGTGGACACCAAGGATCGAACTTATAGCGGCCGGACCACGGACCGAGGTTCCGATTGGAGTGAGTACAAGAGCGTCCAGATACGTGGGCGAATGTGGATTGTGAGACTGTGAGTACTGGTAAGAGCAAACCCCGGATCCAAGGAGAGTCGCCAGGTAATCTTCAGGCGACGTATCCTTTCCAGATCATAGCTATGGATCACATCCCGTCGTTACCCAGATCACATAAAGGGAATACGGAACTGTTGATCTTCGAAGACTGTTCTCCGGATATGTGATCGCGAAGCCAGCTCATCAAGGACTGCTCAGACTGTCGCCGAATCATATGAGGAATGTGTCTTCCGACGATTTGGAGCCAGCGAAGCGATTAGACATGATCGGGAACCAGGATTTATGTCCGATTTTTCCGAGCATTTAACAAGATCCTGGTCAACGTCAACGTGCCACGATGGCATATCGGCCCCAAGCTAACGGATCTGCATAGCGCATGGTTCAAACCACAACTCGAGCGATTAAGATGTACGTGCAGGATCTGGATCAACGGGATTGAGATGAATATGCCGAGAGGATCACTTTCGCGATCAACACCGCACATGATCGGATCCGAGGAGAAACACCTTTTTATATGGTACATGGGTGGGATCCTAGATCCTCCTTGGAAGCGGTGATCCCGGTAGGAAGTACACGAAGGCATGATCGGGATCCACGACGATGGAGATATCGGATCCAGCGGTACTATCAACAAGTTCGAGAACAAGTTAATCAACGGTTGCGAGAAGCGATCTCAGATCGAGCGGATCTACACAATCAGGAGATCCGCCCGCATCAGATCGAGGTCGGATCCCGAGTGTGGTTATACCTAGATCGAGTAAAAGAAGGATATGCTAAGAAGTTGGCCCACCTGTGGCATGGACCGTTCCGGATCGTGGAGAAAGTCGGCGAACATGCGGTGAAGTTGGAGATCGCCGGATCCGGATATCATATTTTCCTATGGTACATGTGAACAAGTTGAAGCTTGTGAAAGAATATCCAGATCGACCACTAATGCGACTCAATGTGGAAAGTCAAGATCGCCTGGATTTTGATGAGGATCTATTACCAGGGATAGCTGGATCCAAGATCGCGATCCCGATGAGTATGAGGTGGAGAAGATCACAGATATGAGATCAGGAAGGAGAACGAGATATGGACGGATCTACCGAGAATTCCTCGTACACTGGCGAGGATATGACGATCCAACCTGGGTGGATGAAGCAGATCTCAACTGTGGCGCTCTGCTACATGAGTTTCTGCGAGATCGCACGAATCATAATCGATTCGGTGTGATGCAATCTCACGAGGAATCGTGAGGTTGCAATCTACGACAATAAGCTGGTTGTTGTCGTGGGGAAGTCGGTTGAAGGATCTACATGAGGGATGTAGATCGGTGGAATGGGTATGCATATATACATTGGATACGATGAGGATGGAAGATCAAGCCTCGAGATCCAAGGATCCTAGCTGATCGAGGACGGTCATGACTCTAGGGGAGTGGATCGAGGTAAATGGGAAGCATGCAAGTCAAGATCACCGGACATATATTGAATGATGTTATGAAAGGAGTCAATCACTTACGAGAACTAATCACTGTGATCTAGCTACTGGCGGGTGGTTGCGCTACGTGAAGACCGAAGAACTTACGATCCAGACGAAGAAGATGACGTGCGGGGTGATCTGTAGTGTGATCTCGATAATGGTTGTGCCAGGGATCTGCTGTGTCGGCCTCCGCCAGCGCCTCCAGCAGATCGACGGGTTCCCGGCGATTAAGCTGCGGATCAGCCAGATTCGCACGTCTGGCTTCGATCCCGGGATACCAAGCCACTTCGTCGGTCCGCTTGGGGAAGTGGAGAAAGAACGGATCCAGAAGTAGATCCAGATCGCATCACCCTTCGACCATGGCCTGGATCAACGTGAGCAACATACGCTTCCATCGATTGCCAGCATGTGATCTGCGATTGTTGCACTGCTTGGCGAAAGATCCCAACCACGGCGACTGCGCGATCATGGAGGTGGTGATCGGAAACATATGGGTCGACTCCCAATAAGCGATCAGTTCCGAAGCCTCGAAATCACGATATTGGCGAAGGAAGACCCCAAGTCGACCACCAACATCGGCCTCAAAGGAGATCGGAGGCAAAGTGTTCCGGATCACCTGCCAGGGCTCCGCCGCCTGCAGTGCTTTGACGTTGGCTTCTGTGATCAAATGACCACAGAAGGCTGGAGCCGTCGGAGAGGTGTAGATCGTGGGCCGATGGGGAAAGATCCAGTCGGGCCGAAATGGCAAGATTGGGAACAGGAAGTTCACGGTCATGGCAATCAGGGTTTGATTTGCCAACCGGATTCGATCCACGGATCTATGTCGGCGGCAGCCATAACCCGGACAATCCGCCGACCGGGTATGCAACGACCTTCAGGGAATGGAACCTGGGGGACGAAAGTGATCCGAGGAGGCTGGCGTCCAGGGGGCGGATTAGCTGGACCAGATCCACCTGTAGGGCCAGATCCATTACCCTGATCCCCGGATCCCGTATCAGAGTTTGATCCGTCGGACCCACCTGGAGATCCGCCGGATCCGCCGACAGACCGACGCTGAGGAGATTCATGGTCTCGGCGACGGGCCTCGGATCGGGATTGGGAAATGGCCATCAATGTTTGAGCCTCATAGAGGTCATCGGCCACTTCTGCGTTCTCCTCCTCCTCTTCCTCCTCCTCGTCGGACCCGGATCCGACCTCAATCACTTCGCCTGATGATCGGCCAGGTTCAACACCTTTGGAAGGCGGGGTTGATGTTTGATCGGGGGAAGGCGACCTGCCTCCGGTAGATCCCCCACCTAGATCGAACTCGGATTCATCCTCCTCTTCCATGGACTCGTCCTCCGCCTCGACGGGAACGGATCGTTTCTTCTGAGGCCGTGAAGGGGAAGGAGAGCTGGATCTGCTACGAGACCGTTTGGATCCAGACGCGTCAGCACCTTGATCATCGCTACCCGAAGTCTCCGCGGTAGGAGAACGGGAATCCCTCCCGCGGGCTGATCGGTGTCGGATCCAGGATCGAGACGCAGCTGGGTTTGGGGAGGGGCGCTCCGATCGTGGCCGAGATTGATGTGAGGCGCCGAAAGGCAGCCGTATACTCGTGGCGAAGGGCATCGCGCTCACGAACCACTTTACCCAGATCCCGAGAAAGCGTGCGGATCTGGGCTTGATTCTCGGTGATGGTACGCTCCCGATCGGCGTAAGCTTTCTGGGCCACCTCCACATCATGATGCGCACGGGTCATATCACCCTCCAGCGTCCGCAGCCGAGCCTTATCAGAGGCCGATCTAGCCCGATGAGCTGCCAGATCCGACTGCAATAACCCTAAGGTCCGCTGTGCCGCCAGGATCTCAGCGTCCCGCGCGCGGATCTGAGCTTGCAAGGAGTCACGCTCCAGAATGATCTGGTCGAGATCAGCTTGGGTAGGTCCCGTGTGCGGGAGATCTGCCGGCCGAGACTGGGGATCAGGACCTGGAGATCCACGATCAGTGCGATCGGATCGAGACAGTAATAGCTCCGCTTCAACCCGATCTAGCTCGGATCGGGTCCTGCGCAGACTCTCCTCCGTCGCGGATAGGGTGGATTCGGCATCCTCCCGCTCGCGATCCAGATCGCGGTTGGCTTGCTGAAGATCTAAGATCTCACCACCCGCCTGAGCCATCTCTGAGGCGAGATGGTGGATGGTAGACTCCAGACCGCCTTGATCCCGAGCCAGATCGTCGATGTGAGCCTCTAGGTGGCGGATCTCATCAATCCGTCGATCGAGACCATGATTGAGGTCTGCGATCTGAGCTTCCAAGGCCGAGATCTCAGGCGCCGTGGAGGATGGCTCCATGCTGATAACGCGATCGGACTCCAGCGAAGCTTGAAGGTTGTCACGCTCCTCTCGGAGGCGACTAACCTCGGTCCGATAGTGCCCGATCTCCCGGCCCTGATTGGCACACATCATCTCGAGAGACTCGAGGGAGCAGATGTGCTCACGGTTCAGATCCGTGGCTTCATCCGCTCGACGAGTGGCCTGCCGGAGCTCGTTGCTTAAGTGCAACACTCGACGGCGTAGGGTGGCGATGGATCGACGGTGATCCTCGGCCGTGTCTCCGGTTGGACCGCCGATCTCCGACCGGGGTGAAGGAGGATCGTGGTGGCCAGATCCATGTTGCGATCCGTGATCCAACATGATGAGCAGGTGTATGGAAGTGAGGCGAGGCTTGAGTAAGGCGAGGTGATTTGAAGAATGGACGCAGTGAAGTTGTTGTGCAACTACAACTGACGATCAGGAGGCGGCTGTGGTGAAGTGGATTGATAAGATTTGGCATTGGAATATCCAGGAAAGATCCGATTTGGACGTGATCGGACCTGACGTGATGTGATTGGAGTAGATGACGAGCTGATGTGGATGTATCTGGTGATGGATCCAGTTGATGGATAAGATTGATGGAGATTAGTGCCACCTTGGGTGGGACGTGATAGATGGATTGGCGTACGATCTACATACATACCCAGATCCGAAGAGCTGGGAAGATCACATATGGATATGGATGATGTGGGACTGGCATGATCGTAATATGGGTGCGACAGTATGTCTATATACACTGTGGAAACTGGCAATCTAAGCCTAGATGTCCAGATCTGGGCTATAATCTATATCCGTGAAGGCCAGATCGGTTCGCATATGCGGGTCCATTCAGGGAACTTGGATCAAGGCTTGTGGACCTAGATCCATAGGCGGATCAGAGTGATCCAGGATCAAGATATATTACGGTAAAGCTGGATGATTATTGGGGACTAACAATCATGGATTAAGCGTGGGAACAGTATGATTACGATTATCACGAAGTATTATCACTGGATCATACATGGAAACCCCAGATCGAGGGGATCAAGGAGATCTAGCCGATCTGGAATGGGATCAGCATGATCTAGCCTTATTAAGGCATGATCTGACTCAGGAGACGTGTGATCTGGGTATTACGAGGGACGATTACGTTATTGGAGTAAGGAGAAGGCCAGATCACAACATTGCGACTAGTGATCTATTGTTTATGGTTCAGATCCAAAGTGATCTGCAAAGATGTCGACTGCTATGATGGTGAGGACAAGAAAGGACAAGAATCAGGATAGCGTAATCAGTCGATGTGTCGCTAAGGACAGGATACAAGATGGGATAGGTCTTAAACATTAAATCAGAACCGAATTTGCATCGTACAACACAAGTGCTTCGCTACGCGCCTGGAAACGGGAACTACATTGGCCCTACGGTATTAATAGCGATTTAGGTGTATAGATCTAGGGTGGTTGATAATATCTAGATAATATATTGGCTAGATCCAACCTCCTAGTATCTTACCCTAAGTGCAGATCCAAGATCCCGGTATTAATTGCTTAGCCGGTAGATCTTCGGTTTCTCAACGATCAAGATCGCGCTATAGGAAGCGCCAAGCAATCAAAGGACCCCGCATAAATCGAAATCGACACCAAAGGAATTACTACAAGGCCGGATCCAGATCTAGGCCGCCGAATCCAAGCTTGATCTAATCGCTTGGACTCCGGATCTACTACTGGCGAGTGGTGTGAAGACTTCCACGCCACTCTACGACCCCAACGTCACGCCAAGACGTTCAACCAACACAGATCGAGCAACTTAGCAGTCACCAAGAGAGGAAGATCCAGCCCAACCGACGGGTACACAAGGTGAGCAAGTTCAGCAGATCACGGATCATCGGAGGACCCCCTTCGTTAGTCGGTGTCCGGGCATTGGTGGGAAGTCGGATCTAGCGATCTCGCAGATTTTGCTGATCCCGCTACACCACATAGGTCTTAACATTAAATCAGAACCGAATTTGCATCGTACGACACAAGTGCTTCGCTACGCGCCTGGAAACGGGAACTACATTGGCCCTACGGTATTAATAGCGATTTAGGTGTATAGATCTAGGGTGGTTGATAATATCTAGATAATATATTGGCTAGATCCAACCTCCTAGTATCTTACCCTAAGTGCAGATCCAAGATCCCGGTATTAATTGCTTAGCCGGTAGATCTTCGGTTTCTCAACGATCAAGATCGCGCTATAGGAAGCGCCAAGCAATCAAAGGACCCCGCATAAATCGAAATCGACACCAAAGGAATTACTACAAGGCCGGATCCAGATCTAGGCCGCCGAATCCAAGCTTGATCTAATCGCTTGGACTCCGGATCTACTACTGGCGAGTGGTGTGAAGACTTCCACGCCACTCTACGACCCCAACGTCACGCCAAGACGTTCAACCAACACAGATCGAGCAACTTAGCAGTCACCAAGAGAGGAAGATCCAGCCCAACCGACGGGTACACAAGGTGAGCAAGTTCAGCAGATCACGGATCATCGGAGGACCCCCTTCGTTAGTCGGTGTCCGGGCATTGGTGGGAAGTCGGATCTAGCGATCTCGCAGATTTTGCTGATCCCGCTACACCACATAGGTTTTAACATTAAATCAGAACCGAATTTGCATCGTACGACACAAGTGCTTCGCTACGCGCCTGGAAACGGGAACTACATTGGCCCTACGGTATTAATAGCGATTTAGGTGTATAGATCTAGGGTGGTTGATAATATCTAGATAATATATTGGCTAGATCCAACCTCCTAGTATCTTACCCTAAGTGCAGATCCAAGATCCCGGTATTAATTGCTTAGCCGGTAGATCTTCGGTTTCTCAACGATCAAGATCGCGCTATAGGAAGCGCCAAGCAATCAAAGGACCCCGCATAAATCGAAATCGACACCAAAGGAATTACTACAAGGCCGGATCCAGATCTAGGCCGCCGGATCCAAGCTTGATCTAATCGCTTGGACTCCGGATCTACTACTGGCGAGTGGTGTGAAGACTTCCACGCTACTCTACGACCCCAACGTCACGCCAAGACGTTCAACCAACACTGATCGAGCAACTTAGCAGTCACCAAGAGAGGAAGATCCAGCCCAACCGACGGGTACACAAGGTGAGCAAGTTCAGCAGATCACGGATCATCGGAGGACCCCCTTCGTTAGTCGGTGTCCGGGCATTGGTGGGAAGTCGGATCTAGCGATCTCGCAGATTTTGCTGATCCCGCTACACCACATAGGTTTTAACATTAAATCAGAACCGAATTTGCATCGTACGACACAAGTGCTTCGCTACGCGCCTGGAAACGGGAACTACATTGGCCCTACGGTATTAATAGCGATTTAGGTGTATAGATCTAGGGTGGTTGATAATATCTAGATAATATATTGGCTAGATCCAACCTCCTAGTATCTTACCCTAAGTGCAGATCCAAGATCCCGGTATTAATTGCTTAGCCGGTAGATCTTCGGTTTCTCAACGATCAAGATCGCGCTATAGGAAGCGCCAAGCAATCAAAGGACCCCGCAATAAATCGAAATCGACACCAAAGGAATTACTACAAGGCCGGATCCAGATCTAGGCCGCCGGATCCAAGCTTGATCTAATCGCTTGGACTCCGGATCTACTACTGGCGAGTGGTGTGAAGACTTCCACGCTACTCTACGACCCCAACGTCACGCCAAGACGTTCAACCAACACTGATCGAGCAACTTAGCAGTCACCAAGAGAGGAAGATCCAGCCCAACCGACGGGTACACAAGGTGAGCAAGTTCAGCAGATCACGGATCATCGGAGGACCCCCTTCGTTAGTCGGTGTCCGGGCATTGGTGGGAAGTCGGATCTAGCGATCTCGCAGATTTTGCTGATCCCGCTACACCACAATGGTGCGAAAAGTCAAGGTCGTTTGAGCACTAGATGATAAAATGCAAAAGTGATTGATTTAGGTCCTTAGTTCGCAAACTGTCTGCTACCTCTAAGCCTACTGGATGTCCTACCTGGATACACACTACTGGATTCCTAACTGGATACTGAGCTACCCCAGCCAATCAGCGACTGCCACGTCGACGCCCATCTTGTACCCACAATCTTGTACCCACGCACGACCGTAGCGTAAACACTTGTCCCGTAATCAGCTTCACGTAATCACGGGAATGCTTGCGGCACCACTGAGTGAAGGTCGTACCGGTATCTACCGGTACACCGCGGCAGGTCGAGGCGCCTTCTTGACAACACTCCCACTCGACTCGGCCGTAATGGCGCCTTGGATTCCGAGCTTGCTCCGGAGGATATCGAACTGCACGGCGGTGATCGGCTTGGTCATCAAGTCCGCCAGCATGTCCTTTGTCGAGCAGTACTCCAACACCACTTGGCCGTCTTCAACCTTCTCGCGCACGAAGTGGTAGCGAATGTCGATGTGCTTGGTGCGCTTGTGGAACTCCGGGTTCTTGGCCAACGCGATGGAGCCTTGGTTGTCCTCGTAGATCTTGACTGCCGACTTGGTCTTCATCTCGCCGATCTCGCACAGGAATGCCTTGAGCCAGATAGCTTCTTGTGTTGCTTCTGTCAACGCCATGTACTCTGCCTCAGTCGATGATAGCGCCACCGTCCGCTGCTTCTTGCTTCTCCAGCTGATGCATCCGCCGTTCATCATGAACGCGTAGCCGCTTGTACTTCGTCGAGACTCGATGTCGCCGGCCCAATCTGCATCCGAATAACCTTGGAGTCCTTCCTCACTGCTCGCGCGAAACTCGATGCCATGAGTCTTCGTACCTTGGATGTAGCGAAACACCCTCTTGAGCGCTTGCCAGTGTGTCGGACACGGATCCGCGGCAAACTGGCTGAGAACTCCCACTGCGGCTGCAAGGTCTGGTCGAGTCCCCACCATGAGGTACATCAAGCAGCCGACTGCATTCCGGTACGGCACCTTCGCCATGGTCTCTTCGTGCTTGCAGCCTCCTTCGCACATGGCCTTGGTCAGCTTGAGTCCTGGGTCTTGTGGTGTCTTGACAGGGTTGCTCTTCTCCATGCTGAACTTCTCCAGGATGTCCTTCGCAAACTTGGTCTGCCGCACCGACACCTTTCCAGCTGTAAGATCTTGATCAATTTCCATGCCGAGGAAGTACTTGAGCTGACCCATGTCCGTCATCTCGAATCGCTTGCTGAGTGCCTCCTTGGTCGACTTGAGCAGCTCGTCGTTGTTGCTTGCTAGGATCAAGTCGTCCACGTACAGCGCCACGAAGATCATGTCTTGGTCGTTCCGCTTGACGTAGATGCAGTGATCCGCTTCGCACTTCTTGAACCCCAGCTCCAGCATGAACTTGTCGATGGTCTGGTTCCACATTCGCGGTGACTGCTTGAGACCATACAGCGAACGCTTCAGCTTGCACACGAAGTCTGGGTGCGCCTCGTCAATAAAGCCATCCGGCTGCACCATGTAGATGTCTTCGTCCAACTACCCGTTCAGGAACGCCGTCTTGACATCCATCTGGTGCACCGTGAGGTTGTACTTGGCTGCCAGGCTGAGCAGGATCCTGATTGACGTGAACTTGGCCACCGGCGCGAAGGTCTCTTCATAGTCGATGCCGTACTTCTGCAAGAATCCCTTGGCCACCAGTCGTGCCTTGAACCGCTCGATCTCTCCAGCCTGGTTTTCCTTGATCCGAAACACCCATCTGCAGCTGATCGCCTTGCGTCCCTTGGGCAACGGCACCAACACCCACGTCTCATTCTTGCGAAGAGAGTTGATTTCCGAATCGCACGCTTCCTTCCACTTGGCCGCGTTGCTGGATTCCATCGCCGACGTGAACGTGGTCGGCATTTCTCCCACTGAATCCACAACGAAGGCCGCGTCGAAGCCTTCTTCATTTGCGATGGCTGACAGCTCATCCAGCGCTTGTGACCGACTATGCCGCTTAGACCTTGGGATCTCCACCGCTTCCTCTAACGACCTAGTCCGCTGGTGTCGCTTGCTGCCAGGCTCGACGTCTTCGTCCTGCGCAGCTTCTTCTTCCTTGGTTTCTTCTGGTTCAGACGATTCTTCTTGGTCTGTGGCATCTTCATCGCGAAGGTCCACGACCACGTCTTCACCAAAGTTGCGTCTCCCACCGTCGAAGACGTCTTCCATGAACTGCGCATCGCGGCTCACTAGCACACGACCGCTCTTGATCTCTTCGAACCGATACGCTTTCTCGTGCTCCGAGTATCCGAGAAACCGACAACGCACCGACCGAGCGTCGAACTTGGTGCGTTTCTCCTTCGGGACCGTCACATACGCATGGCAACCGAACACCTTAAGGTTGGACAGCAGCGGTTTCTTGCCCGTCCAGACTTGGTGCGGAGACTTGCCGTGGCTGGTAGCGCGTGTCGGACAGCGATTCCGAAGAAACGTCGCTGTCATCACCGCTTCACCCCAATATGACTTCGACAGTCCGGCATGCTCCAACATGCATCGCGCACATTCCACCAACGTCCGGTTCATCCGTTCCGCCACTCCGTTCAGTTGAGGCGTATACGGCGGTGTGAACTTCTGTACAATCCCACGCTCTCGGCAGAACTTGGCCATCTCACGAGACTTGTACTCGCCACCATTGTCACTGCGAAGTTGCTTCACACGGAGAGTTCTCACGCGACCACCCGTCTGAGTTTCGGCAAATGCCACAAATTCAGCAAATTTGGCAGCCACCTCCGACTTGTTCCGCAGCAAGTATACCACACAGAAGTGCGAGTACTCGTCAATGAACGTGACGAAGTACTTCTTGCCACTGAACGTCGATGTCTTCATGGGACCACAGACATCACTGTGGATGACTTCCAACAGTTTCTTGGCGTGGTTCGGCGACTTGGGCATGTAACTCACTCGCGTTTGCTTGCCAAGTGCACACCCATCACACAACTCCCACTGCTTCACAGCCGTCATGTTGATGCCAACTCCATAGTCCTTCTTGACGATGGCGTCTAGACCGCCATGGCCAATGTGACCAAGTCGAAGGTGCCAGAGGTACGACGTGGTGTCCCCTTTGCGATCCTTCGAACTCGACACATTGGCCTCGTCAGGCATGATCGGAGTCATGCACAGCTTGAACAGTCCCTTGCCTTCACGCGCTCCGAGCTGCCACTTGATCTTCTTCGTCTCGGCGAAGCACCCGTCGCGCTCGAACGTCACGGGACCAACATCCTTGGTGAACCTCCCGACCGAAAACAGGTTGCGCGACAACTTAGGGATGTGCCACACCTTCGTGAGCACACCCTTCTTGATCCCGCGTGGAGTCTTCATCGACATGACAATGTCGCCACTGCCGACCGCTTGTACCACTCCGTCGTCCGCGAGATGCACGTCCACCGGAGTCATCTTCTTGTAGTTCTTCATGTACTCTTTCGAGTACGTCATGTGCTGCGTCGCACCCGAGTCGACCAGCCAAACTTCACTCGACTTGGAGGTCCCACCACCAACCGAGAACAGGTAGTCGCCGCAGTAATCATCATCATCGGCGACGTTCGCTCGTTGCGGCCTCTGCCGCTCCGCGTTCTCACGGATCCGTACAGGACACTTGGCGATCCAATGTCCTTGTTCGCCACAATAGTGGCAGGCACTAGTCTTCTGCGCCTGCCGTCCCTTGCTCTTCCCGTTACCGCTTGTCATGAACGCTTGACCGTGCGCGGTTCCTTCAGTACCGCCACCTTGCTCCTTGCGCTTCAAGTCCTCATGCAGCAGCCGAGACGTCACGAGTTCCCATGTCAGCGAGTCGGCCCTCGACTCCAACGCCGTGATGAGGAACTGGTACGACTCACTCAGACTTGCCAGAAGCGTGATCACCAAGTCGTCCTCGCTGACCGGAGCGCCCACCGCGTCGAGCTGTTCCGCCAGCGTCTTGACCTTGTTAATGTGCTCCAGCACATCATCACCTTCGCCCATCATCGTCGTGAAGAAACGTCGACGAAGGAAGAGCTTGTTGGCCAAACTCTTCTTCTCGAAGTGTCCTTCCATTCTTGACCATGCATCATACGCATCCTTGGCCGACCGAACCAGCGGCAACTGCGAATCCTCCATCGCGAGACAGATGATCGCCAGCGCCTTGCGAGACTTCCTCTTGAACGTCGATTGGTCCAGCGCTGTAGTGCAGTGCTCCAGCTTGATCTCTCCACTTGTCACTTCCCACAGGTCGCGCTCCTCGAGCACCATGCGCATCTTGAACTTCCACGTGTGGAAGTTGGTTCCGTCGAACTTGTTGATGCGGGAGGTCGTCGTCGAGGCAGTGTCCATGGCGAAGGCGTAGTCGGAGTCTTGGGCAGGGAAAACGGGGCTTGGGCTCATAACCAAAAGTCAAGGTCGTTTGAGCACTAGATGATAAAATGCAAAAGTGATTGATTTAGGTCCTTAGTTCGCAAACTGTCTGCTACCTCTAAGCCTACTGGATGTCCTACCTGGATACACACTACTGGATTCCTAACTGGATACTGAGCTACCCCAGCCAATCAGCGACTGCCACGTCGACGCCCATCTTGTACCCACAATCTTGTACCCACGCACGACCGTAGCGTAAACACTTGTCCCGTAATCAGCTTCACGTAATCACGGGAATGCTTGCGGCACCACTGAGTGAAGGTCGTACCGGTATCTACCGGTACACCGCGGCAGGTCGAGGCGCCTTCTTGACAACAGTGCGCGTGCCCGGATCTGTTGGTGACTCGGGATTGCACCGTGAGTCTCAAGAAGATGTTCAAGTGAAGGTGGAACAAGGGGAACAAGCGTCATCGGACCTCGGATCGACGATGATGCCGCTGAATGAATCAAGATCCGCGGATGAGCAGAGCGCTAGGAGGAACTCTGCTGACGGAAGAGAGGGCGATCTGGATCCAGATCCAGATCTAGAAGATAAACCTCTACCTCCACAGGTCCCCGCGGGGACCCCGGCGGATCTCGACGCAAGTCGTGATCCGTCAACAAAACAAGGGAAGGTGAAAGCGGAACCATACAGACTGGTCGGATCTCCGGTCGAATCTCCACCATATCCACCCAAAGATCCTCCAATCTCCAGATCCGATAAGAAGAAACCATCACGGAAGGAGATGAAGGCACCAGAGGGTGATGATGTAGATCACATCGGACGCAGATCTAGATCAAGCTGGTCAGATCGAGATCTAGAGAGCCTGTACCAGCACAAGGAATTATGTAAGTTCCTGAAGCAAGATCCAGTTATGCGGATCTTGGGAGTGAAGCAGATCGGGGATCCACGGAATCCAATATCCGCCCCGATCACTGCTGTCAATAAACTGGAGGCAGTCAAGGATCTACTGCGATTATTGAAGGAGGCAGGAATGATTGTCGGAGCTTTCGATGCAGATGATCTATTCGACTTGAATATGAAGGTGATCCAATCCGCCACCCAAGATCTATATTCCAAACTCAAATCTTAGTTGGCGAGATCCCGCGGATCGCAGATCATGTACCATTGTCATCGGCAAGTATTGCGGATCACCAGACGGCCTCATCAAACTATGCGTCGGCAGCCGAAGATGGATCAGACATTTCATCGGAGCCAAAGCGAATATCATTGGGACTGTCCTGTACTTCAATGATGGAGGCGCGATCCAAGATCCAGCGTCAGGGTCCAGCCCGATTTAGCCGCCCAGAGGAGATCATGTCTTCAGTCGACCAGATCACGACAGCAACAATGTCAGAAGATCCGTCAGGCACTCTGCTAAAGTACTTTGAAGCTGCATTGAGTCGGTTCCTGGCCGAACAACAAACGCCAAATGCAGATCAACGCATATCAACAGCGCGTGATCCAGGATCACAAGATGTGGAAATGGAATCTGCAACATCGGAACATAGTATATCTCACTGGGAATATGATCCAGATGATATCGACTTCCCGCTCACTGCTCGAGCGACCGTAGCGACAGCCACGGCTGGATCCGCAAGATCAACGATGATCCAGAGAGTTCGGATCTCGGCGATCTCAGATCTGAAGGAGTTCTCCGGAAAGGATCAGGACGAAGATCGGTCCCGAGCGTGGATCGGCAAAGTAAAGTCAGCGTTTATGCGAGATCAAGCTTCAGACGAAGAGAAATGTTTAACCTTCGCTGATTTACTGGCCGGATCTGCCAAGAATTGGTACCGCCAATTAAGTCGATCTACCCGTAATAAGTGGGCGGATCTGCTCCGAGCTTTCCAGATCCAATATTGTGGGCTTGGAGTATCGGTGGCAAGACAATATTATCTTTCTCGACGTCGACCAGATGAGTCTCCTCTCGAATATCTCTACCGACTGAATGTCGCTGGGCTGCGTGCAAAGTTGAAGATCAAGGATGGTGATGCCAATGATCGGCGGGAGCATGTAGATCACTACATTGAAACTTTGGAGGATCAGGATCTGGGGGACAGATTAACCTTATTGCGACTGTCAGATGCGGATGATCTGGAAGAAGTCCTACGCGCCCGTGAACGCGCGAAGAATAGACAGAGGAAAGCAGCATTCGGATCTAATAAGTACCGAGAGAGGGCGCCCAATCAAACTCCGGCAGCTATGGCGAAACGCGTTCGTGCAATCCAGATCCGACCATCGGAGTCTGGATCGGAGTCTGGATCCGACGGATCTGACGGATCTGACTCGGATGGAGATAATCACCGTCGGGTTTACTTTGCGTCCAAGCAGGAGATTACGCCGAAGATGGAACATGGTACGGATAAAGAAGATCAAGCATCAGCTAATCATAAATCTATGGATCAACTACAGCCAGATCACAGATCCAGGTTCCAAGGTGGTGGATCGGAACGGAGCCGCTGCTCGCACTGTGGATCTAGAAAGCACTCTGATCTGGGATGTTGGAGACGTCTCACCTGTAATAAGTGCGGTAAGCGAGGACATCCGGCAGATCACTGCCTTTTCGTATGCCGTGGGTGTGGAGATCTCCATGATATGGGTAAGTGCCCTATGGAAGAGTTCTATAACCAGATCCGTCAAGGGTACAATCCGGCTAAACATGCAGGTATGCTTCCAGAATCTGCAGAGAAAATGTTAAACTAGGACGCTCGCCGGGTTGGAATCCGGTACGAGCCGAGCGTTCTAGATACTGCATCTATGCATTTGTGAACAAGAAATCGGTAGATCAGGGTAGCAAGATCCCAGATCTACGCGGTAATACATATGATCTGAATGGGAACCGTGCTGTCGCGATCTCAAATATCCGCCAAACTGATGATTACTCCAGATCCGAAGTGACCATGGCTGTGGATCTCCACCCTGGAGATATGAGAGGCTTTTGGAAGCAACGGGATCCGGATCTGTGGTTCAAGCCCACGGATCAAGAAGGTATACCAGCGATCCAGAGGCCGAATCAGATTAAGGAGATCCGACGATCTGATATCATGGATCTCCTACCAGGGGAGTCTCGAGGATATTGGAAACATTATGCCCCGGGAAAATGGTTCCGACAAGCCAAGATCTCTGGTAAGATCAACAATGAGAAAGGGATCTTGCTCTTAGATACAGGTGCCGAAGTGTCCATTGTGGATACGACCTTTGCTCGTAAGGTTGGGTGCTATATCGACACGAGCCAGATCCAAGATTGTGTTGGGATCGGTGATAGTGTTTACAGAACGGAAGGAAGGACTCGGATCAAGATCACTATGGCTGGATCACTGGTTTACTTTTTCGATATTTGGATAGGAGATCTAACCGGTCAAGATGCGATCCTAGGTAAGGATTTCATGGTACCCGCAGGGATCCGCCTGGATCTGGCTTATGGATCCATTAGTCTACCAGATGAAGTGCGGATCCAGCTCAGTGGACGGCGACAGCTGTATAGTGATAAGGCCAGATTGGTAACAGTGGGGGAGCATATTCAGATCGAGATCGGACAGTCGGTGGAACTTCGATTACATCTCCGGACGTCGGATCACGAGAAATTTTGGGTTTCCCGAGGAGATCACTGGGTACCCACGGTGGTGAAGGTTCTAGGGAAGATGCGATATCTGCAGATCACCAACATTAGTGATAAGACGATCACATTACAAAAAGATGTGAGGATTGGGATCTGGCTAGCGGGTGATCATATTCCGCGAATGCCAGGTTTTGTCTCGGTCGGATCACGTCGATATATGGAGTGGCAAAATCTGGCGCTACAAGCTTCTGTCGAAGGCGGATCCGAGCAAGTGGACCTCCCAGCGGAACTACCTGAACTTATGGTAGATCGACCGTCCTACCCCTCTCCTCGCGCAATTTAAAAAAAAACTAAGGTCTCGCAGGTACAAGAGTCAAGATCAGCTCGCAGAAATGTCGAGGATCAGAAAACCCTGGATCGACTGGATCTGACGAAGATTTCAGCCGCACAAGTAGATCCAGCGTCTAGGACCAAGGATCAATTGCTTGTGGACTCGGATCCACCTGATCTGACCTCAGATCAACTGAGAGAGGTCGGGGAAAGAGGTCAGAGTGCAGATCAAGCGAGTTTAGATCAGGGGGTGGGTGATCCGGATCTAATCATTGGAAGGTCTGTAGTCGAGGATCTACCCGAACCAATACTTACCACAGTACTGGAGGCGTCGTCAAGAGAGTTGGGCGACCCCGTACAAGCGCCGTCTATAGATCTCCACCCAGTTATCCAAGATCCGATTATAGAGCGCGGGGACCAGGCTGATCCCTCCAGTTTGGGATCGGATCCGAATGTCCATTACCATGAAGATAGCGATCTGTGTGCGGAGGATATGGATCGGGAGTTGGCTGTCATCCCAGCGATTAGCCCTACAACGGATGAGGTGAGGATTGAGGGTGAGGATAAGCAGGATACAGTTACGCTGAACAGATTGAACGAGGTGCTAGTGGTCAAGAGGGCGGATCAGGCGGCCCAGATCACGGCAGTGGTGACACGATCAGGCTCGTGATCTACGATACGGACGGCTTCAGATCCGCAATCATTATGGGAGGAAATAGTTCGGGATCTCAGGATTGATCGGATCCGACAAGCCCAAGACGAGGAGGTGTGGATCTCGGGATTGAAGAGATATCTGAATGGTGATTTACAAGATCTGACTCAGCAAGAAGCCAAATCATATGCTAATCTAGCGGCCGATTATGACCTGGATCACCACGATCTACTGTTCTACTGCCCCTCTACGAGACCGACGGATGCGGATCGAGATAAGCTGATGCGACTAGTGATCCCGGAAACTCTACGCCAGGACGTACTACATCACTACCATGTGAGCCTGGAAGGTGGGCACCAAGGGATCGGTCGGACCTATCAGCGGATCCGAGATCATTTCCACTGGAGAGGCCTATACAAGAGCGTTCAGAGATATGTTGGCGAATGTGTGGATTGTGAAGAAGGTCGTCACAGAGGTTGTCTTGAGCGAGGGGAGGACTGCCGTAGCTTGAGGCGAGGAGGCCGAGGCGAGGGAAGTCACTTGAGGGGAAGAATGGAAATTCAGAAGTGATTGATTGATATGAGCTTACACTGTCTTCTCTACCTATCCTGCATCCAATCATTTGGTGCATCCAATCACCAACACTCTGTACTCGTCCAATCATCCTACTCGTCTAATCATCGGTGGCGTAAACATCCTGCCGTAATCATCGCGGGATCGTATTGGATCACCTGCAACAGCCCCTCTCAATGCGAACACGCTTGAACGCCAAGAGCCGTCGTTAAGTCCTTGTGACGAGGTCCGCCGAGTCCCTTGGTCAAGATGTCGGCCAGCATGGTCGTAGTCTCGCAGTACTCGACGATCACTTCACCGCGCTTGACTTCATCACGGATGTGGTGGTACTTGATGTCGATGTGCTTCGCGCGGCCATGGTTCACAGGGTTCTTCGTCATCTTGATGCACGACTGATTGTCTTCGAAAATCTTCAGATCCGGGATGTCTTCGCCTGCAGCGTCGAGGATCTCACACAGAAGTTTGTGCACCCACTTGCCTTCTTGGATTGCCAGACTGAGTGCAATGTACTCGGCTTCACTCGTGGAAAGAGACACACTCGATTGCTTCTTGGATCCCCACGACACAGGCCCGCCAAGAACTTGAAACAGGTAGCCCGAAGTCGACTTGCGGTCACTGTGGTCACCAGCCCAGTCTGCATCCGAATAGCCACGAAAGTCGATTCCCTTGGCCGGCGAAAAACGGAGTCCGTGCGACTTGGTGCCCTGAAGGTAACGGAAGATGCGCTTGACTGCAATCCAGTGCTCGACTTGAGGGTTCTCCATGAAGCGCGAAACGTAACCAACTGCAAAAGCAATGTCCGGGCGAGTCGACGTCATCAAGTGCATGAGAGCACCGACAGCTTCACGGAACGGCGCATCCAACTTGGTCGAGACGTCACTGGCAACGAGCTTCATGCTGAGGTCGACTGGACTGGCAGCAGGTTTGCAGTTCTGCATGCCAAAGCGCTCCAGGATGTCGTTGATGTAGCGAGCTTGGGACAACGTGACGCTGCCATCTGCGTTGTCGACCACTTCGATGCCCAGAATGAAGGAACACTTGCCGCTGTCGGTCATCTCGAATCGTGCCTTGAGCTGTTTCTTGACTTCAGCAATCATCATCGAAGAGCTTCCGGTCACCAAAACATCGTCGACGTACACCAGCATCAGAACGCAGTCACCGTCGACAACCTTGATGTAGAGGCATGGATCGTAGCTCGAAACGCGAAATCCGATGGAGCGCACATACTCGTCGAAGGTCTCATTCCACACTCGAGAAGCTTGTTTGAGACCGTAGATCGCCTTGAGCAGTTCCACGCAGTCGTAGCCGTCATCAAGTTCCACGCCTTCTGGAATGCTGCAGAACACCTTCTCCTTCATCAAGCCGTACAGGAACGCCGTGACGACATCAAGTTGGTCGAGGGGCCAATTGAAGAACTTGGCCACAGCGATGATCATTCGCAGCGTGACGTACTTGACCACCGGCGAAAACGTCTCGGTGTAGTCAATCCCATACTTCTGCACAAATCCTTTCGCGACGAGTCGAGCCTTGTACTTCTCGATGGACCCGTCGGCTTTACGCTTGATCTTGAACACCCACTTGGTTCCGACTGCGCGTTGGTTGTTCGGTAATTTGGCTCCACGAAATACTCCACGAAGTCGCATCGACTTGAGTTCTGCTCGGATCGCCTTGCGCCAGTGGACTTGGTCTTCGCCGCTCACAGCATCTTGGAACGTCTTCGGCTCGGCGCTGTCACTCGTCTCCACTGCATTCGCACTCGCACGCCAGTACATCGGCTGAGTCGAGTCATCATCATCATCGTCTTCAGATTTGGCTTCTTGATGGTCGGAGTCCGGAGCGCTTGCTTCTTCTAATCCAGCACTGCGACGCGGTCGACGAACATGTTCACGATCCTCGGCGTTAGAACGAGCCTTGCGTTTCCCCGCCTGCTTGAACTCACGCGTTCCATGGTCGTTCGAAATCTCGAGGTCTTCAAGGATATCCGCAGCATCTTCGACATCTTCATCATCATCAACAACATTGGCGTCGTCGAAGGTCGATTCGTCGAAAGTGACATCGCGAGAAATCACTACCTGGCCCGCCTCGATGTCATAAACGCGATACGCCTTCGAACGCTCTTCATAGCCCATGAAAATTCCTTCGCGAGCCTTGGGGTCCCACTTGAGTCGCTTCTCCTTCGGCGTCAGGACGTAGGCTTTGCACCCGAAAACGCGCATATGCTTCACGTTGGGCTTCCTCTTGTACACAATCTCAAATGGCGTCTTCCCTGGGACCTTGGGTGACGGCAGTCGATTCTTGATGTAAATTGCCGTCATCGCCGCTTCCGCCCAAAACGTCTTGTCCAAACGTGCGAAGTGAAGCATGCTGCGACCGATAGTCACAATCGTCCGGTTGGCGCGTTCCGCAGTAGCATTCGTCTGATGCGCATATCGAACCGTCGGCTGGACTTCAATGCCATGATTGTCGTAAAAGGCCTTGAGCGAGTTGGTCGCGAACTCCTTGGCACCGTCATGACGCACGAACTTGACCCTGGCATCGAATTGGCGCTCCACTTTAGCGATGAACTTGCGCAGACAGTCTTCACTCTCCGACTTGGCGCGCAAACAGAATCCCGTCATGCAGCCGCTGGCTTCGTCAGTGATCAGCAGTAGATACTTGCTGCCACCAAGCGACTCTTTCTCCATGGGGCCACAAAGGTCGAAGTGCAGGAACTCGAATGGCTTGTACTTGGGCTTGTCCGGGTTACTCGGAAAGGGTTTTTGGACCATCTTCCCTTGCTGACATCCGCGGCATCCACTTGAGTTCTTCGACGAGGTCGGCATTTTCGCGCCCGTCACCATGCCGCTCGAAACCATCTTCCGTAGCACGTCGTTCGGAGCATGACCCATCCGCGCATGAAGATCGACGCTGTTGATCGAGACCGTAGTCGTTGAATTGGCAGAACCCTTGGGTACCCGTAGCCAGTAGAGTCCGTCGATCAGGTCCGCGGAAGCAACGATCTTCCTCGACGACTTGCGCGCAATGTGCATCTCGGAGCCGTCAAACACCACCTTGAAGTCTCCACCTCGGTTGATCTGAGGCACAGACAGCAGGTTCTTGTTCATACTCGGCACGTAGAGAGCATCTTCGATTCGGACGTCACGCACACTCCGGTTGGGCAGAATCACTTGTTGCACAACGGTACCAACTCCCAAAATCTTGGCCGTTTGACCGTTGGCAACTGTGAGTTCGCCTTCGTCGCGCAAGTTGATGTCGATGAACTTGGACTTGTCGTTGCAGATGTGGTGGGTTGCACCACTGTCGATCGCCCATGAGCCTTGAAACTTCTTGCCCGACGACACTCCACACGCTGTCGACATGGAGACCGCAAACGCGATGTAGTCGTCATCGTCGTCGCGCCACTCAACGTTGCTGGCACCGCGACCACCTCGGCCGCGTCGTGCTCCTCGATTTTCTTCTTTCTGCTTGGTCCAGCACTTGTCGATCAGGTGCCCCAATTTTCCGCAGTAGTCACACCGGCGAGTTTGACGCTCGGCGTTGAAGGCCTTCGCTGCTTCCTCGATTTTCACCGCCGCAGTCTTCTCGCCTTGTCGCTTGATATGCTCATTCGTGAGCACCTTCACCACATCTTGCGTCCGCAGCTCTGCATTGCTCATCTCCATGTTGAGCACGACGTTCTCGTAGCTCTTGGGCAGACTGCGCAGCAAGCAGATCGCCACATCCTCGTCCTCCATCTTGGCGCCAATACTGCTAAGCTTCGCGCTGATGTTGAGGACCTCGTTGCAATGGTGAAGGATGTTTCCGCCTTCTGCCATCTCCATGCTGAAGAGCTGACGCTTGAGATAGATGCGTCCAGCCTTCTGCGATCCACCGTAAAGGGTACGCAAGCGCGCCCACGCGACCCAGGCTTCCTCGTAGTCGTCGACCACATGATGGTAGTCCGCGTCCATGTGGAGGAGCATCAGACCGAAGGCGACGTTGCTCGACTTGACATACTCGTCCTTGGCCCTGGAGTCCGTGAACGTGGGCGTCGTCTCGCGGTTCACCACATTCCACACCGACTTGGTCAGGAACACGCCACGCATGTAACGGTTCCACGTGGCGTAGTTCTCGCCGTTGAACTTGTCGATGGAGATCTTGGTATCTTGGACAGATGACATCGTGCTTGGGCTCATAACCTGAAGAAGGTCGTCACAGAGGTTGTCTTGAGCGAGGGGAGGACTGCCGTAGCTTGAGGCGAGGAGGCCGAGGCGAGGGAAGTCACTTGAGGGGAAGAATGGAAATTCAGAAGTGATTGATTGATATGAGCTTACACTGTCTTCTCTACCTATCCTGCATCCAATCATTTGGTGCATCCAATCACCAACACTCTGTACTCGTCCAATCATCCTACTCGTCTAATCATCGGTGGCGTAAACATCCTGCCGTAATCATCGCGGGATCGTATTGGATCACCTGCAACAGATTGTGAGACTGGTAAGAGTAAACCTCGGATCCAAGGAGAGTCCCCAGGTAATCTTCAGGCAACGTATCCTTTCCAGATCATAGCTATGGATCACATCCCATCCTTACCCAGATCGCATAAAGGGAATACGGAGTTGTTGATCTTCGAAGATCTATTCTCTGGATATGTGATCGCGAAGGCCAGCTCATCAAGAACCGCTCAGACCGTCGCCGATTCATATGAAGAATGTGTTTTCCGAAGATTTGGAGCTAATGAAGCAATTAGGCATGATCGTGAACCAGGATTTATGTCCGACTTCTTTCGAGCGTTCAACAAGATCTTAGGTCAACGTCAACGCGCGACGATGGCATATCGGCCCCAAGCCAACGGATCTGCAGAACGCATGGTACAAACCACAACTCAGGCGAATAAGATGTATGTGCAAGATCTGGATCAACGAGATTGGGATGAATATGCTGAAAGAATTACTTTCGCGATTAATACCGCACATGATCGGATCCGAGGAGAAACACCTTTCTACATGGTACATGGATGGGATCCTCGATCCACATTGGAAGCGGTGATCCCGGTAGGAAGTACACGAAGGCATGATCGGGATCCACGACGACGGAGATATCGGATCCAGCGGTACTATCAACAAGTTCGAGAACAAGTTAGTCAACGGTTGCGGGAAGCGATCTCAGATCGAGCGGATCTACACAATCAGGAGATCCGTCCACATCAGATCGAGGTCGGGTCCCAAGTGTGGTTATATTTGGATCGAGTGAATGTTGTCAAGAAGGCGCCTCGACCTGCCGCGGTGTACCGGTAGATACCGGTACGACCTTCACTCAGTGGTGCCGCAAGCATTCCTGTGATTACGTGAAGGTGATTACGGGACAAGTGTTTACGCTACGGTCGTGCGTGGGTACAAGATTGTGGGTACAAGATGGGCGTCGACGTGGCAGTCGCTGATTGGCTGGGGTAGCTCAGTATCCAGTTAGGAATCCAGTAGTGTGTATCCAGGTAGAACATCCAGTAGGCTTAGAGGTAGCAGACAGTTTGCGAACTAAGGACCTAAATCAATCACTTTGCATTTTATCATCTAGTGCTCAAACGACCTTGACTTTTGGTTATGAGCCCAAGCCCCGTATTCCCTGCCCAAGACTCCGACTACGCCTTCGCCATGGACACTGCCTCGACGACGACCTCCCGCATCAACAAGTTCGACGGAACTAACTTCCACACGTGGAAGTTCAAGATGCGCATGGTGCTCGAGGAGCGCGACCTGTGGGAAGTGACAAGTGGAGAGATCAAGCTGGAGCACTGCACTACAGCGCTGGACCAATCGACATTCAAGAGGAAGTCTCGCAAGGCGCTGGCGATCATCTGTCTCGCGATGGAGGATTCGCAGTTGCCGCTGGTTCGGTCGGCCAAGGATGCGTATGATGCATGGTCAAGAATGGAAGGACACTTCGAGAAGAAGAGTTTGGCCAACAAGCTCTTCCTTCGTCGACGTTTCTTCACGACGATGATGGGCGAAGGTGATGATGTGCTGGAGCACATTAACAAGGTCAAGACGCTGGCGGAACAACTCGACGCGGTGGGCGCTCCGGTCAGCGAGGACGACTTGGTGATCACGCTTCTGGCAAGTCTGAGTGAGTCGTACCAGTTCCTCATCACGGCGTTGGAGTCGAGAGCCGACTCGCTGACATGGGAACTCGTGACGTCTCGACTGCTGCATGAGGACTTGAAGCGCAAGGAACAAGGTGGCGGTACTGAAGGAACCGCGCACGGTCAAGCGTTCATGACAAGCGGTAACGGGAAGGGCAAGGGACGGCAGGCGCAGAAGACTAGTGCCTGCCACTATTGTGGCGAACAAGGACATTGGATCGCCAAGTGTCCTGTACGGATCCGTGAGAACGCGGAGCGGCAGAGGCCGCAACGAGCGAACGTCGCCGATGATGATGAAGACTGCGGCGACTATTTGTTCTCGGTTGGTGGTGGGACCTCCAAGTCGAGTGAAGTTTGGCTGGTCGACTCGGGTGCGACGCAGCACATGACGTACTCGAAAGAGTACATGAAGAACTACAAGAAGATGACTCCGGTGGACGTGCATCTCGCGGACGACGGAGTGGTACAAGCGGTCGGCAGTGGCGACATTGTCATGTCAATGAAGACTCCACGTGGGATCAAGAAGGGTGTGCTCACGAAGGTGTGGCACATCCCTAAGTTGTCGCGCAACCTGTTTTCGGTCGGGAGGTTCACCAAGGATGTTGGTCCCGTGACGTTCGAGCGCGACGGGTGCTTCGCCGAGACGAAGAAGATCAAGTGGCAGCTCGGAGCGCGTGAAGGCAAGGGACTGTTCAAGCTGTGCATGACTCCGATCATGCCTGACGAGGCCAATGTGTCGAGTTCGAAGGATCGCAAAGGGGACACCACGTCGTACCTCTGGCACCTTCGACTTGGTCACATTGGCCATGGCGGTCTAGACGCCATCGTCAAGAAGGGCTATGGAGTTGGCATCAACATGACGGCTGTGAAGCAGTGGGAGTTGTGTGATGGGTGTGCACTTGGCAAGCAAACGCGAGTGAGTTACATGCCCAAGTCGCCGAACCACGCCAAGAAACTGTTGGAAATCATCCACAGTGATGTCTGCGGTCCCATGAAGACGTCGACATTCAGTGGCAAGAAGTACTTCGTCACGTTCATTGACGAGTACTCGCACTTCTGTGTGGTATACTTGCTGCGGAACAAGTCGGAGGTGGCTGCCAAATTTGCTGAATTTGTGGCATTTGCCGAAACTCAGACGGGTGGTCGCGTGAGAACTCTCCGTGTGAAGCAACTTCGCAGTGACAATGGTGGCGAGTACAAGTCTCGTGAGATGGCCAAGTTCTGCCGAGAGCGTGGGATTGTGCAGAAGTTCACACCGCCGTACACTCCTCAACTGAACGGAGTGGCGGAACGGATGAACCGGACGTTGGTGGAATGTGCGCGATGCATGTTGGAGCATGCCGGACTGTCGAAGTCATATTGGGGTGAAGCGGTGATGACAGCGACGTTTCTTCGGAATCGCTGTCCGACACGCGCTACCAGCCACGGCAAGTCTCCACACCAAGTTTGGACGGGCAAGAAACCGCTACTGGCCAACCTCAAGGTGTTCGGTTGCCATGCGTATGTGACGGTCCCGAAGGAGAAACGCACCAAGTTCGACGCTCGATCGGTGCGTTGTCGGTTTCTCGGGTACTCGGAGCACGAGAAAGCGTATCGGTTTGAAGAGATCAAGAGCGGTCGTGTGCTAGTGAGCCGCGATGCGCAGTTCATGGAAGACGTCTTCGACGGTGGGAGACGCAACTTTGGTGAAGACGTGGTCGTGGACCTTCGCGATGAAGATGCCACAGACCAAGAAGAATCGTCTGAGCCAGAAGAAACCAAGGAAGAAGAAGCTGCGCAGGACGAAGATGTCGAGCCTGGCAGCAAGCGACACCAACGAACTAGGTCGTTAGAGGAAGCGGTGGAGATCCCAAGGTCTAAGCGGCATAGTCGGTCACAAGCGCTGGATGAGCTGTCAGCCATCGCAAATGAAGAAGGCTTCGACGCGGCCTTCGTTGTGGATTCAGTGGGAGAAATGCCGACCACGTTCACGTCGGCGATGGAATCCAGCAACGCGGCCAAGTGGAAGGAAGCGTGCGATTCGGAAATCAACTCTCTTCGCAAGAATGAGACGTGGGTGTTGGTGCCGTTGCCCAAGGGACGCAAGGCGATCAGCTGCAGATGGGTGTTTCGGATCAAGGAAAACCAGGCTGGAGAGATCGAGCGGTTCAAGGCACGACTGGTGGCCAAGGGATTCTTGCAGAAGTACGGCATCGACTATGAAGAGACCTTCGCGCCGGTGGCCAAGTTCACGTCAATCAGGATCCTGCTCAGCCTGGCAGCCAAGTACAACCTCACGGTGCACCAGATGGATGTCAAGACGGCGTTCCTGAACGGGTGGTTGGACGAAGACATCTACATGGTGCAGCCGGATGGCTTTATTGACGAGGCGCACCCAGACTTCGTGTGCAAGCTCAAGCGTTCGTTGTACGGACTCAAGCAGTCACCGCGAATGTGGAACCAGACCATCGACAAGTTCATGCTGGAGCTGGGGTTCAAGAAGTGCGAAGCGGATCACTGCATCTACGTCAAGCGGGACGACCAAGACATGATCTTCGTGGCGCTGTACGTGGACGACTTGATCCTAGCAAGCAACAACGACGAGCTGCTCAAGTCGACCAAGGAGGCACTCAGCAAGCGATTCGAGATGACGGACATGGGTCAGCTCAAGTACTTCCTCGGCATGGAAATTGATCAAGATGTTACAGCTGGAAAGGTGTCGGTGCGGCAAACCAAGTTTGCGAAGGACATCCTCGAGAAGTTCAGCATGGAGAAGAGCAACCCTGTCAAGACACCACAAGACCCAGGACTCAAGCTGACCAAGGCCATGTGCGAAGAAGGTTGCAAGCACGAAGAGACCATGGCGAAGGTGCCGTACCGGAATGCAGTCGGCTGCCTGATGTACCTCATGGTGGGGACTAGGCCAGACCTTGCAGCCGCAGTGGGAGTTCTCAGCCAGTTTGCCGCGGATCCGTGTCCGACACACTGGCAAGCGCTCAAGAGGGTGTTTCGCTACATCCAAGGTACGAAGACTCATGGTATCGAGTTTCAAGCGAGCAGCGAGGACGGACTCCAAGGTTATTCGGATGCAGATTGGGCCGGCGACATCGAGTCTCGACGGAGTACAAGCGGCTACGCGTTCATGATGAACGGCGGATGCATCAGCTGGAGAAGCAAGAAGCAGCGGACGGTGGCGCTATCATCGACGGAGGCAGAGTACATGGCGTTGACGGAAGCGACACAAGAAGCTATCTGGCTCAAGGCGTTCCTGTGCGAGATCGGCGAGATGAAGACCAAGTCAGCAGTCAAGATCTACGAGGACAACCAAGGCTCCATCGCGTTGGCCAAGAACCCGGAGTTCCACAAGCGCACCAAGCACATCGACATTCGCTACCACTTCGTGCGCGAGAAGGTTGAAGACAGCCAAGTGGTGTTGGAGTACTGCTCGACAAAGGACATGCTGGCGGACTTGATGACCAAGCCGATCACCGCCGTGCAGTTCGATATCCTTCGGAGCAAGCTCGGGATCCAAGGCGCCATTACGGCCGAGTCGAGTGGGAGTGTTGTCAAGAAGGCGCCTCGACCTGCCGCGGTGTACCGGTAGATACCGGTACGACCTTCACTCAGTGGTGCCGCAAGCATTCCTGTGATTACGTGAAGGTGATTACGGGACAAGTGTTTACGCTACGGTCGTGCGTGGGTACAAGATTGTGGGTACAAGATGGGCGTCGACGTGGCAGTCGCTGATTGGCTGGGGTAGCTCAGTATCCAGTTAGGAATCCAGTAGTGTGTATCCAGGTAGAACATCCAGTAGGCTTAGAGGTAGCAGACAGTTTGCGAACTAAGGACCTAAATCAATCACTTTGCATTTTATCATCTAGTGCTCAAACGACCTTGACTTTTGTGAAAGATGGGTATGCCAAGAAACTAGCGCATCTGTGGCATGGACCATTCCGGATCGCAGAGAAGGTTGGAGAACATGCGGTGAGATTGGAGATCGCAGGATCTGGATATCACATTTTTCCTGTGGTACATGTAGCCAAATTGAAGCTCGTGAAGGAATTCCCAGATCGACCATTGATACGACTTACTGTGGAAGATCAAGATCGTCTTGATTTCGATGAAGATCTGCTCCCGGGGGATAGCTGGATCCAAGATCGCGAACCAGATGAATACGAAGTGGAGAAGATCACTGATATGCGATCTGGACGAAGGACTAGATATGGGCGGATCTACCGTGAATTCCTTGTGTATTGGCGAGGATATGATAATCCGACTTGGGTGGATGAAGCAGATCTCAACTGTGGCGCCCTGCTACACGAGTTTCTGCGAGATCGCACTAACCGTAATCGGTTCGGTGTGATGCAGTCTTACGAAGAATTGTGAGATTGCAATCTATGACGGTGAGCAGGTCATTGTCATGGAGAAGTTGGTGGAAGGGTCCACATGAAGGATGTGGATCAGTGGATTGGGTCTGCATATGTATATGTTTGGATTTGGCGATAACAAGGGAAAAGCAACAAGATCGGGCTGTTCAAGATCATCATAGTCACATTGGATCTATAAATATCTACGCCATCAAGACCTGACTTGAGAGGACGACCAGAGTCTGACGACAAAAGCGAATCATGATTATGGGGCATAGGCCATGATGGATATCATGACTGTAAGCTACACGGATCAAGAGGATTACAAGATGGGATATATTGATGGAAGTGAAAGCTGATATATGTGTGTGGTGAAGTGGATTTGAAAGATTTGGCATTGGAATATCCAGGAAAGATCCGATTTAGACGTGATCGGACCTGACGTGATGTGATTGGAGTAGATGACGAGCTGATGTGGATGTATCTGGTGATGGATCCAGTTGATGGATAAGATTGATGGAGATTAATGGTGCCTTGGGTGGGACGTGATAGACGTATTGACACACGATCTATACACATACCCAGATCCGAAGGGCTGGGAAGATCACGTATGGATATGGATGATGTGGGACTTGCATGAGGGTAATATGGGTGCGACAGTATGTCTATATACGCTGTGAAAACTGGTGATCCAAGTCTAGATGTCTGGATCTAGGCTATAACCTATAGCCGCGAGGACTAGATCGGTTCGCATATGCAGATCCATTCAGGGAACTTGGATCAAGGCTTGTGGACCTAGATCCATAGGCGGATCAGAGTGATCCAGGATCAAGATATATTACGGTAAAGCTGGATGATTATTGAGGATTAACAATCATGGATTAAGCTGGGATATATTGCTAGCCCGGGTCCGGGGGCCCCGGGGGAGAACACAGTTCGTAGAACTGTGATGTTTTAGTTTTTCCAAGAAGATGTTTGTGTCGGCGAATAAGTAATCATGCAGTGAAAGATCAACATCACCTCACTTGATTTATTGGCATGTCGGATTTACAAGGTCCTAATTGGCTTCTCCAAATAGGTAAACCACTGCGCTGCTTGAGTGTTTCATCCCCCAAAACCGTAGATCGTTCGTCCTTGGCGCTTGAGAGCGTGCAACACATCCATTATAGTGACGGTCTTTCGATTGGCGTGTTCCGTGTAAACAACCGCGTCTCGGACAAGACTGCCAACAAAGACCTTGAGAACACCGCGTATCTCGTCATAAACTAGCGAGGACATGCGTTTAACACCCGCGCGACGTGCCAGTCGACGTATTGAACGCGTTGAAACCCCTTGAATGTTGTCGCGCAGAATGAAACGGTGCCGAGTGCTCCCTCCACGGCCAATACCCTTCGCTCCCTTGCCACGTCCAGACATCTTGCTACTTATTGAGGAATATTCAAGTGCTGTGTTGTCTCTGCGAGACTGCTGTATCCTTTGTTCAAGAAGCAGTGTCCTGCAGCAAAACCCAACATCTCCATCAAGGTCGTCGAAACGTCGTAGGCGACAGTCATCTATGACAAGTTGAAGTAACGCCCCATTTTAAGAAATTACATGCCTTTGGAGGCCCTCGAAAGGTTTTACGTGACGCTGGTACTTAAAATAGAACTTGACGTGCCATCAGAAGCACGATGGGCAATGCTGCCTTGAGGAACGTGCTGTGGGATCATTATGAGCACATTTGAAGCCCGTGCGACGACTCTCAGACTTGCCGCTATGGAGGACTCGCTCAATTTTACCAACAACGAAACAAAAAAATTGCTGTCTCAAAATGCAGTCCTGCTTTTCAATATATAATATTGTGGCATCGCAACTCTCAATCTAATCATTCAATCATTCAATCTACCTGCACAAATGAAAATGTGTTTTTGCGACCTGCGAACGTCCATCTTGCTTCATTTGCCATTAGCACTTCGTGGTTACCTGGTCAAAGCGTGCTTCAGCTCTGAAATGCATGCCAAGAGCTCCTTATGTCTACGCTCTGCTTCACAAATATGTAGCTCGCGATGGCACTGGCTTCTTTGCCAGTACATGTGCTGCTCGTGCTCGAGACGCCGAAACCGCATGTAAAGTTGAATTGCCTCACGATAGATGTGACGCGTGCTTGCGTTGGTCCCCATGCTTGGCGGTGAACTATCTTCCTCGCCAGATTCCTCATTGTTGCTCCTGGATGCGTAGGAGTGCGGTGGTGGGAAGCTGGCCGGTGTCTGCATGAATTCCGCGAGAGGTACAGCTGAAGACGTGGCAGGAATATCTTCCACACACTCAGAGGGTGTATAATTCGTGTCAGTATCTCGCTCTGCAGCGTCCTCTGCATCGGATGGTGTACCTCCGAGCTCGAAAGCACGAGTACCGTGGCCGGTGCCAGCTGCGTTAGCCATCTTGGCAGCGAAAACTTGCTTGTCACTTCTTCTTTTCAGAAGCACGACATCATCCAGAATTGATCCTGCCTTTCTGCCAGGATTTCGCTTGGCCGTGACACACAAACTCATGAACTTCCGCTTTAAACTCGTGGCCTTGCGCTCTTTCCATCCTGGTCCTCTACGAGCATTGTACTGTAAAGCAACGTCGTCCCAATCAGCTGTACGCAGAGGCACACGCTCAGCAACGCAATGCACCAAGTGTGCCTGCTCGGTGTGGTTGTAATTCGTCGAGCCCTTCGTTTTTGGCATAGTAGTATACGACGTCGGACAGGTTTCCTGTGTCTGATGGCTGCTTGTCTTCTCGGAGGCGACTTCCAGAATGAGGCGTCACCGCAAGTCCTGCTACTGCGGCGCACCTTCTATTTCCCTTTTTACGCATCACCATGGACTTATGTTTCAGAGGGAGCATATTATATGCTGTAGCGCTAATGATCATGAACTAATGATAATGAATAATGAAAATTCAACTATGAACTGTGAATTGAAAATGCTAAACGCACTGTATGCAATACGGAAGAGATTATCCTAATGGTGCAAGTTAGCACTAGCACTAGCAGCCAGCAGTGGACAAAATACAACTGACGTGCGCAGAAGCTCGGCGTGGCGGTTCTTGTTGCAGTGCGGTCGCCATGCTCACCACGTCAGGTTTGACAGCCGGACGGTGACCTGGCACTCAACATTGCGAAAGAGCTTCAAACTGGAGTAGTCGTTGATGGTGATCACCGCTCCGGGTTTTGGAAGCTGCTCCGAAGGTGCGTTCATGTTCCAGATCGTAGCTGTCAAAAGCACGTCATTCACAGCGTCACGGTTCGTTTCGTAGTGACCCTGAAATGCCTAGATGCACACACATAGTTAATCCGTGAGCTGCTTGCAGTAGTCATAGAGCAGTAGGTACCGGCACGTACATCAACCAGATTCTCCAGCGACTCCGGGGACGATGGATCAACCAGATGTAGTCGAACAAGACTGAGGTTCCTGAAGGTGTGTTCCGACACCCACAACAGCTTCATGCGCAGTCTCACCTTTTCGCTTGAGTTTTCGTCATCCTGCAAATGCGACTGGAGCTCTGTGAAAGAGAACACGTGTGAGATGACATGAAGCAGACTGTTTCCATATCATGCAACTCGATATAACACACAACATACCTGCAACAGTGAAAATCACTCGTCGATTTGAGGTGTTATCAACGGATTGTACAGCTAGCAGCTCGCGTAGACGCTGGTACGGAGTCACAACGGAGGACGAGGAGCTTTGGAGGGTCGTCGGTGCTTCTGGTTTTGTAGTCACCGCGACCGTCCTTATCACAGTGCTGCTGTCCGACGTCACCTTGGCACTTTGGCCACTTCGACTTGGGGTACCTCGCTTTGTCATGACCGCCATGAATCAAATTGGTAAATGGTGATGCTCGGTCACCCACAGCACACAATGAACACAGCACTGAATGAATGTGAATTGAGCACATAGGATTGAACACATAGGACTGATGGGCTCATCATCTCGTTTTCCTTTTTTCCGTGCTTGCGCATGAACAGCTCGAGCTGCATCAGCTCCAAATGTGCTAGTTATGTTATGATGGACTGACATTTTGCATGGACCTCTCTCCTTGTGGCCTCCTTTATGGAACACTAGGGGGATTGAACATCCCGTGCAAAAGATGTTTGGGAAAATGTGGCATAGATGCGTGGATGTGCTGGCATAAGATATCCTCATTTTAATTCGATGGGAAATCAGTAAAGTGCTAAACGTTTGACTTGCTGCCACCAAACGTTCTGGCTAGCTACGACGAATTACCATCGTTTTTTTTCAATTCCTGGGAAGACAGTGGCACTACTGGAATTCCTTTGGAGTCGCTCATCAAGAATTTAAATGGAGGCTGTAAAGAAAGAGCGTCCTCTTTTTTAATTCGACGAGAAAGCCGTAAATCACTGTCTTTTACGCTTTGATGACGCTGCTCGTGACGAACTGCGGGCTGGTTTTGATCTGAAGGTCTTGTGGAGCGAAAGGAGTAATGCACATCATCGTAGCGATCGGGACGAGAGGAGTAAGGCACTTTGGACTTGCTCAACTCGTCGTAACGATGGCTTTGCTGGTCGTGACGAATCACGACATACTGTCCTCTTTTAATGTGAAGGGCGGGTAGAAACGCGAGGAGCAGGACACATCGTACTACCTCCATAAGTATATGGAAGGAGTAAAGGCAACGTGCCTTCATAAGCTACGCAATATGATGAGCGAATGATCACTGTCGGTATCGCCACTGAGGAGCACTGCGGAACCTCATCTTGATGTTAACGCTTTTGCGTCGGGTGATGCACGCATGTACAACACAAAGCGTGGCTAGCAAAGGCGTAGAGCATGTTTGTTTAAACGCCGTGCGCTTCCAAAGCCAACCCACTTCTTAATTGCATCCCTTCCTCTCAAGCTTCGACTCGCTCAAGTCCTCATCGACGGATATGTTCGCCCGTCATAACTTCAACAAGAAAGGCTACATCGTCATGTACCGCGCGATGTCCGAGAGTGAAGCCAACAGCTTGCACGAGTTGGCTCGCGGCAAAAACTATTGGATTAACGAGACTTGGGATGGCGCGTTTCAAGACAGTCATCGACTTCGAGCACTTGTCCCGCCAGCAGAAGCCCGAGATCTGACGGTGGATCTGGAGCGCTTCTATCGAACCTTCTTCCCCGATGCCATTGCAACGGAGTGGCGGTTTTTGAAGACCTTGCCCGGAGCTCAAGATCAGTTGGTGAGACGAGAATTCGAGCCCCAGGATCCTGAAGAGAGCCAAAACGTAAGCTCCGTTCCTGCTTCGCTCTATCTCGCCATCAAGGACAATACCTTCTTCTATGGGTACGGCTGGAACCATCGCATCGCTCTCGCTTCGGAGAGAGAGCTCATTCGACTCAACAAGGGTGATTTGATTTTGTGCAGAGGTGACTTCATGTTTTCCCGTGCCGGCAACAAGAAGAATGTCTGCGTTCACGCGTATATTGATACGCCGCAGCTTGCCCGAGAGGTGTGCTCTCCACCTGTCATGGTTCCGGTGATGGAGGACACACACCAAGTTGATGACCTCTTCTGCTTTGTCTGGAACTGCCCGTATCGCGCTAGAGGCGAGTGCTCCTTGAGAAAGCACCTGAACAAGTACCATGGCTTTTATTTCAAGCGCACTTCTGGAACGATTCAGTAGTCCCGGCGACGGCATGTGGTTGGAGGGAGGTGAGCGCTCCCTGAAAAGGTAAGTTCAAAGATCTGTTACTCTATGAGCTTGTACAGATCACCTGCATAGTCTAGGCCACGCAACGAGTGTCGTCATCCATAGTTTCGGTGTTGTTGCCCAGTGCTAGACTACACCTAGCACATGTTAACATCATTCAGTACATTTTCCTGTCAATTTGCTTTGCCAAGACAAACCAAAATCTTGCTTGGCGTGCCTTCATGTTTAATTTTACTGACAGCCACTTGGACTTGCTCAATCGACAGGGCCTAATCAATGGTTTGTGCTGCACCATTGCACCAAACAGCATCACAATCTTACAACGCAGACACACTTGGTTTATCTGCCAGCACACAGCCCAACACGAGTTTTACTCGGAAACATGGCACCCGAATGCTGAGGATACTAGTAAAATGAATGTCTGACCCTTAGTGAAATCGACTGCTATGCCCCGAGCAGCGTATTGTGAATTTCCATTTTGCACTTGACCGGAGAGGTCCAACTAAACAGCAGGATACAGCAAAAGAAAGGTGGTGCACGATTCTACTTGTTAGTGTCGGAAGAAACTTACCAGCAAATATTGATGCTGCGATACGTTGGAAAATGTTGACACGTGGCTGAGAAGCTGCTGACGTGTGGTTTGTGTACATATGCAGTGGAGAAACAGTCAATAAGTACTACATTTGTTTTGTGCGGAAGTCCCAAAAAGATTCAACAGTGTGTGTCCTGTACTTCCATGAGCTAAGCTGCTCCTGAAAGACCCTGTACTAATGCGACGACACTGACATGACTATGGGTATGAATGCATGGCACGTTTACTTTTGTCCAGTCGTGATCAAAGGCCTACGCATTCGAACATAGCTGCACAAATTCACGGTGAACACTACATTATTAAGAAAGGTTATGGCTCAGCCTTCAGCATCTCGCTGAGGTTCTCTAGTCTCACTTCCTCATCTAATGCAGCTTGCGATGGACGCGCCCAGCGAATAATGTCATCTATGAGAGGTGAAAGTGCAACAAAAGCTGATCTTGATGTCACTCGTGACACTAGTAGATATGGCTGCTCTCTTTTGTTGGTCCTAGCGCAAGCTGAACGCCACTCCGTCACTACCATGTTATCTAGTGTCTCTCCCTGAACCTTGTATATAGTTGAAGAAACAGCGCAAACCAGCGGAAACTGCTGTATTCTTACCGATAGCGCACGAGGCAAACAATTTGCAGTGCCAGGAAGCGAAATATTGCACGCATTGTATGATTGCGTGTCGAAAAATAAGGGAAATACGTCGGCATCATCACACCCGAGTAGGCATCGTGCAGTAGGCCCACGATCAATCCGAACGAGCACAGCAGGAGGAGGTCTGTCAGGAACCTTTACTGACATATTAGCCTCCTTGTCGTGAACCAGTCGAAAGGTAGTACCAGGATGGTATAGAATCGATTCTAAACGCCCCAAAGTTCCATTTGCCACCAATTTAGCTGCACGAATATTCTGGGTTATTTGAATCGGCATTCCAATGATAAGGTCGAGGTACGGAGCCATGCGACCGAATTTAGTATCAGGAAGCCCCATAATCTTGCGCACTTCTGATCGACGCAACGCCGCCAGCTTCCCTTTAAAATTCGCAACTACCCGCACTGGGTACTCACCCGTGGGTAAAGCCCTTGCTGCCGTAGAAATGAACAAATTGTTGATGGATATCCTAGTCGCGTTGTCAGGGGTTACGAACGTGCCAAATGTGCGATCACCAGCAATCGCAGCGTCGAGCACAATATCGGTACTCATGACACGAGAGTTTATCAAGTTAATAAACTCTGGTGTCCAAACACCAAGGCGGGCCTGCTGACAGCCGCGGCCCCATTCCGGGTCACTCGCAAACCTCACGCTTTCTTTTAGTATAACTACTCTCTTGAACTCGCGCCATAATTGGAAGCCAGCCAGCACCCCTGCAGAAAGTGTTGCTTTGGTAGAGGGATCCTTGTAGAGGGGCTCACCGCCAACAGGGGGTAGCTGAAGGAAATCTCCCACCAGCACAATCAGGACACCACCGAAGGGGACATCAGGAGCACGCTTTGCAATGCGCAAGTATTTGTCGAGCTGGGAAAGTTGATACTTTCTCATCATGGACACCTCATCGACAATTATGAGGTCAAGATTTGCAAGCTCGCTACCTGCACGCTTTGCTCGAAGCTGTAGCAACAATCCGGCAAGGGTTCGACCACCTATGAGTGTAGCCGCTTTACCAGTTAATGCAGCTTTGATAACGCATTGAGGACGACCCCAACTCTCGCAAAACGTCTGTATAGCATCCACGATGCGGCTTTTTCCAGTACCGCCTTCCCCTCCAAGGAAAAAGAGTAGCTGGTTCTTACACAGCATCGAGCAAAGAGAGATGCCGGGATCCAGTCTACTCTCTGCTAGCCTCCATCTTGACAGTAAGGCTTTGCCAACTGCTTTAAATGCGTAATGCTGTCTTTCGTTCAGCGAAAAGGCCCGAGAAACGTCTGCAACACTTGCAAACGTTTTCAACAGTGATGGTGAACGAACCAAGGATGTCGGTGGCTGCCACTGCATGTTGCTATCGCACAAGCAACTGTCCAATATTTCCACCACCTCTGTATCTCGAACTGCAATAGTTGCGCTTTGTATGACCGGAACCAATCCGTTATCAGTGCTTTCATCCTTCACCCACTTCTTCATGAGTTCAACAGAAGGTAAGTTATCTGCCAGCACCTCGTCAATTGTACTACTTGTCATATTGAGCGCACAGTGATCCAGTAAGCCATTCTCCTTAAAAATGCCAATAATTCGAGCTGTAGCTCCTTCTGGGGCCACCGAGGTCGGGCAAGAAGCTGGGTCCAGCGATGAACTATCGACAACCGTACTACTATTTTCATCAATGTCCCACAAATTGATTATGCATCTGTCATTGTCTTCGTCTGGCATTTCACTGTCATCTTCATCTACCTCATCGGCGTGAAAAAGTTCGTCGTTATCGTCACTTGTATTACCGTCGGAATCTGCAGCTCTCCTATCAGATGCAGGGACCGACGGCACGTTCTCTCGATTGGACTTCACCTTTTCAAGACCGCTGTAGAAATCATCCATATTGTTCATTATTTCTTTGACAAACTCACTGCGGTGCGGTTTCCATTGCTCATAGCAACGTACCCACACCTGTTGACTCGAGCTCTCGTCGGTTGTGCTAATCAAATTAGCTAGGCTGCGAAATGGTTTGAATAACACCATGGATAAAACTGCATATTTCCAGCGCTTCTCAGTTGATTCTCCACCCTCACTGCCAGGAAGCCGAAACGTCTGAATCACCGGGACAACTTCTTCGTAACGCTTACCAAGACAATGAGAACTACAGAGAGGATGCTCGTCCAGAAAACTGTAAAGGGAATTTGCAGTTTTTTCGCGCTTTTTCCTGAAGAACCATATCGAGAACTCGTACAGGTTGACTTGCTCCAGCGTCCTTGGTCGGAAGATGTAGTCGTCAAGATAGGAAACTGCTCGAAAGTCCCCTACTATACCGTCGTCCATTCTAATCATGCTGCAAGAATATTCTTCTGACCTCATCAATTGCCGAACGATTTCTCCAAGAGGTAGTGATACGCATCGAGCACTTGAATAACAGCAGGATTTACGGTAGATGTAGAGAGCTGCCAAGGGTCCAGCTATCTCTTGACGGTTTGTTAAGTTGTAGACTAGCGCAGATACACGCTTTCGAGCCATAGCGTGATGGTCTGGTACTGCTACTCCGGTCGCATCTATTTCAGCACTTTCACGTTGCTGGCGCCGCTTGAGAGCCGCGACAGCTACAGCAGCTTGCGAATCAAGTCGTCGTTGGGGTTTAGTGATATATTTGCAGCAGTAATGGATCCTGTCAGTGACATCAACACCACCCAGCAGTATTTGAATGTCCTGGTTGCATTTAAAAGTCGCCATTAGCTCGTAGTTGTAGCCGTTCATAAACTCATGGCCCAAAGTTCGTTTCAATTCTACTCCACATTGTTCAAACGACGTGTTGTCCACGTGTGGTCGCGGAAATCGGTACCGGCAGTACTTGTCACTTGGTGTGACTCCAGAAGTCTTAAAACAACTAGTCGTGTGGCACCATAAATGCTGGTTCAGCAACACTGCGAGAGCAGAGACCATATAATCTTGTGCCTCTTTGGATGACCTGCCATCAGAAGGAGACGGGGGCGATATTTCTAGCAAGCGTGTCAGCATGTCATTACGATACGGGTCATCTTCGGCCTTGCAGATCGGCATCTGTCTATCATTGGCCTGCTGCAGCAGCTCCGTCGTCATGGTCAGACTCTCACGAGAAATCGGATCACTGAAAAACTTTCGTGAGTAGACTCGCGCTCGCATACGATTCGCAAGGCCTGTTGCTTCGTGTGACGACAGATACTTTCTGTCCGTGCCTGCTTTTCAAGCTGATCGGTAGAGAGTGGGCGCTCCCATAGTGGCCAAAACTCTGGCCGAGCTTTCAGCAACGCGTTGCGGATGAGATGTTGAGAGCTACACTGCGAGCCACATCGTTGACACTCAATTAGCATGGGTTCTCTAGGTTTGACCCGAACACGCGCTCTACGAGCGCAATCTTGTAGGTCTTTTCTAGCCAAGTCTGGGATCGGTAGTCCAACAAGGTCTTCAAAGGATGCTCCACAATTTGAGCAGCCGCATTTGTCCAGTGCAATAGGTAAGTCGTTTCTAACAATACTGTTAGCGTAGGATGCCACACGTGCTCGGAAAAAGGGTCCTTCCGGTGATGATAGGATTGCGTTCACAGCAGCTGAATTGGGCGGGCAATTGTTGAGCCAAATCAGAAAATGAATATGCAACGTGCCACGCCCCTGAGTTTCCACCATCCCGAAATATGCCTTGACATCGCCAAGTAGTCCACGGAAGGATAGCCTCTTCTTGGTCCGTGGATCGATTCCTAGTGCGTACTTGATAAATGCATCAACTTGCCTCATGAATAGGCGTGTCGATGCGCAATCGTTACTTCTGCTAGCTTCTCGTAGCTCCGCTTTACTTGGTAGTTGAGCATCAAGTAAATCAAATAGCGTTTCAACCGAAGATATTCCAGTGTACTGTGCTAACACCAACGAATTGTCCGTGTTGGGTGTCAGCGTGACGAATAACGCTGGCTGCCCAAATCTAGTTTGGTAAGCAAAGGCCTTATGGCGGAACTGGGACCGCTCTGCGTTACTTCCCCACACCGCTCGGGATCCGATCTCAACAGTCTTAAGAAATTTTTGTGCAACAGAGTCAGCACCAGGTTTCCACGGTAAGCAGCCTTGAAGGCGCCGTTCATTTTCAAGCAGCGCCTTCCCCAATTGTTCGCTGCTCAGTTTGTCATACCCCTCCAGGAGATGCGGGAAACGTTGGCAACGGATGTGGTTCTGTAGGTACATGTTCTTCAACGAGATTCTGTCAAAAGCAACTAGAGTAAAAAGTTCATCCCTCGCAAACTGTCGTTCGCTAAGCATCGTGTAATGCTTGACACACTCTAGCACCGATACATGAACTTTCCGCTGCTCACCGGGATGCCCTCTCCCAAAAGGAAACAAATGTGAGAACACGCGCGCTAATAATGTGCCAGATATGTCGTTAGCCAAGTGATTCGATCTCCGAATCTCAAATTCACGTTCTTTGCTATCACCACCGTCGCGAACGATAGGATGCTCTCGAACTTGAGCAGGAGTTCCGTCGTCTGATAATCCAACCCGCCGTTCAAGTATGCTGCATTCGTTGGTTTCGTTTAGTAGGCGCCAAGCGTCTGTGTCTCCACGGATATTTTCTTGCTCTTTGTCCATGTCATGACTTAGTCTACCACCAGGATCAGCCACGTATTCGACAAACGCCCTTTCCACACGAGCATCCGTGTACTCACTGCTAGTGACAACCTCATCTTCAGCAATGCTTGCGTAAAGGTGGTTGTTTATTTTGTAAAATGAAAACGCATCTCGAACCTGTTTGTTTCGAACACGGTGCATCTTGCGTACTTCCTCCACCTGCGCTGCCGTAAACTCCCCAACCATAACTACTCGATACGACTCAACTGTTTCCAGTGATCGTGGAAGTAGTGACACAGGAGGCCCTGGAGTGCAGTCGAAAGCAATACAGTGAGATCGTATGCAACGATGGAGACCTCCGCGCATTACACGAGTCATCGCGACGATGTTTGCCAGTTGAGTCATACATCGTTCCGGGACCGAAAGCTGCTGAAGATCGAGAGGAAGACGCCCCACAAAAAATCCGTTTGCTATTGCAAACTTAGGGAGCTGTCCATGCTGAATTGAACGATCACACTCTTTGCAAACGGTAAGCCAGATGTGTTGATAGCCATGCTCATCTGTGTAAGTTTTTAATCCACGAGGAGAAATCCAAGCACCTTGTAGCTCCATTAAGCTTTCTGGACATCGATACTGATCTAACAGAGCTGTCGGCGGCAGATCCGATTCGTGTACTCTGAGGACCTTCTGCATCTTGCCGAGGTAGCACATATCCGTACCATCCACCCGTTGCGATTCGCACCGCAACACCAGTCGGTCACATGCGATACACACGCACTCATCCAGTCCTTCAGCGCTCAATGCCTGCCGGAGCCCTTTCAAGCAGCGTTCTCTCTCTTCCACGCTAAGTTCATTGTCAAAATTAACTTGAGGTCTCTCATTTTCGTACGCAACACAACTGCCTCGGGTAGATTGGCGGCGTACTCGCTGCCCCCTTTTGCGTCTCCGATCATCCAAAATCTCCACTTGATCACCGCTTGTTGCAGCATCGCCTACGCGTTCATCACTATCCATTATATCGTCAGCGTTAACGGAATCCATTGACGACGTACAGACCTGCGCCGCAGTGAAATTACCTCCACAACGGTAGTGTCGACCCAACGCGTCACGACCACTACTCCGCTCTTGCTCACCGCTATCCAGCACTTGATCACCACTCTCAGCATCGCCATCTACGCCTTCCTCGGCATCAACAATCTCGTCAGCGCCAACAGTTTCCACAGAAATTGAGTCCACCTGCACACCTTTGCGCTTACCTCGACATCGGGCTCCACACAACGAGTCACAGCAGCCGCTCCCCGTAAGTCCATCAACATCCAGCACTCGATCGCCGCCTCCACCTGCGCCACCTACGCCTTCACCAGTATCCATAACCTCGCCAGCGTGAACGTTATTCATTGATGTCGTGCTCGCCTGCAAAGCTTTGCGCTTCGCTCGACAGCGTCGTTGCCGCAATTGTTGTAACTCCTTGCGCCGTTCATCATCCAAGAGCGCAAGTAGATCGTCACTACCGGAATCATCACTGGTACAGTCTTGGTCACCGTTCACCCCATTCACAGCCGCTGCATTTGAGGCACGCAAAGGCTCCGAGGTCTCACCTGAACTCTGGCGGACTAACTCGTCATGTACTTGTCTCCATAGCGCACAGAAAACTTGAGCAGCCGACGGTATGGTGCCTACAATGCCATCACAACGCTCGGTGTCCTGCATTCCATCAGCACCTGCTTCACGACCTGCAGTCCTCCCAAAAGCCGAATCCTGTCGACGAGCTTTGCAGCGGTCTCGATTCCAGCGGTCTAGTTCCTGCTGACGCGCATCATCCAGGTGCTTTAAAAGGTCGCACTCATCAGCACTTCCATCGCCGTCGTCGCGATTTCTTTTCCTGCTTCCCATCGTCCGCTTGCCCAGCAATTCCGAACTGACCGCCTCGCTAGATCTAGCAATGGGGCAGCTCGATCAAAGCAAGTTGAAGTTTTTTCTCATCAATGCAAATAATGGGATGCCCATCCACGTCACCGATTGAGTTTCTGTGTTCATGAGCCCGCCTATCGAATGCTGAGGCGAGGCGAGGCAAGGCGGGGGGGGGAGGAGTTGGTCGACGTCCCCTGTGGCCTTTCGATGTGAATGCATGCGAATGTGAATGTCAATACCGTCGCTGACGTGTGTCATCATCGGTGGTGTGTCAGTTGTGTACAATCAAATTGGTGTGGCAGTGGTGTGCGAGTATCGGTATCTCGATACCGGTATCAATACCGGTTGTGACTTCCAGTCCCCTATTGAAAGTTAGTGTGTCAGTTGTGTAGAAATACCGGTATTTTGGCAAGCGTGACAGACAACCCGTGTAGTGGTCAGAAATCTACTACATAATACACAGTTCTACGAACTGTGAATTACGATATATGCCTCAGTACGAAGTAATCTACTGGATCAACCATGGAAACCCCAGATCAAGGGATCAAGGAGATCTAGCTGATCTGGAATTGGATCATCATGATCTAGCCTTATTAAGGCATGATCTGACTCA
>VOQZ01001566.1:0-27390 GCA_008079305.1 Phytophthora palmivora | reverse complement strand
CCCAGATCCGAAGGGCTGGGAAGATCACGTATGGATATGGATGATGTGGGACTTGCATGGGGTAATATGGGTGCGACAGTATGTCTATATACGCTGTGAAAACTGGTGATCCAAGTCTAGATGTCTGGATCTAGGCTATAACCTATAGCCGCGAGGACTAGATCGGTTCGCATATGCAGATCCATTCAGGGAACTTGGATCAAGGCTTGTGGACCTAGATCCATAGGCGGATCAGAGTGATCCAGGATCAAGATATATTACGGTAAAGCTGGATGATTATTGAGGATTAACAATCATGATTAAGCTGGGATATATTGCTAGCCCGGGTCCGGGGCCCCGGGGGAGAACACAGTTCGTAGAACTGTGATGTTTTAGTTTTTTCCAAGAAGATGTTTGTGTCGGCGAATAAGTAATCATGCAGTGAAAGATCAACATCACCTCACTTGATTTATTGGCATGTCGGATTTACAAGGTCCTAATTGGCTTCTCCAAATAGGTAAACCACTGCGCTGCTTGAGTGTTTCATCCCCCAAAACCGTAGATCGTTCGTCCTTGGCGCTTGAGAGCGTGCAACACATCCATTATAGTGACGGTCTTTCGATTGGCGTGTTCCGTGTAAACAACCGCGTCTCGGACAAGACTGCCAACAAAGACCTTGAGAACACCGCGTATCTCGTCATAAACTAGCGAGGACATGCGTTTAACACCCGCGCGACGTGCCAGTCGACGTATTGAACGCGTTGAAACCCCTTGAATGTTGTCGCGCAGAATGAAACGGTGCCGAGTGCTCCCTCCACGGCCAATACCCTTCGCTCCCTTGCCACGTCCAGACATCTTGCTACTTATTGAGGAATATTCAAGTGCTGTGTTGTCTCTGCGAGACTGCTGTATCCTTTGTTCAAGAAGCAGTGTCCTGCAGCAAAACCCAACATCTCCATCAAGGTCGTCGAAACGTCGTAGGCGACAGTCATCTATGACAAGTTGAAGTAACGTCCCATTTTAAGAAATTACATGCCTTTGGAGGCCCTCGAAAGGTTTTACGTGACGCTGGTACTTAAAATAGAACTTGACGTGCCATCAGAAGCACGATGGGCAATGCTGCCTTGAGGAGCGTGCTGTGGGATCATTATGAGCACATTTGAAGCCCGTGCGACGACTCTCAGACTTGCCGCTATGGAGGACTCGCTCAATTTTACCAACAACGAAACAAAAAAATTGCTGTCTCAAAATGCAGTCCTGCTTTTCAATATATAATATTGTGGCATCGCAACTCTCAATCTAATCATTCAATCATTCAATCTACCTGCACAAATGAACAATGTGTTTTTGCGACCTGCGAACGTCCATCTTGCTTCATTTGCCATTAGCACTTCGTGGTTACCTGGTCAAAGCGTGCTTCAGCTCTGAAATGCATGCCAAGAGCTCCTTATGTCTACGCTCTGCTTCACAAATATGTAGCTCGCGATGGCACTGGCTTCTTTGCCAGTACATGTGCTGCTCGTGCTCGAGACGCTGAAACCGCATGTAAAGTTGAATTGCCTCACGATAGATGTGACGCGTGCTTGCGTTGGTCCCCATGCTTGGCGGTGAACTATCTTCCTCGCCAGATTCCTCATTGTTGCTCCTGGATGCGTAGGAGTGCGGTGGTGGGAAGCTGGCCGGTGTCTGCATGAATTCCGCGAGAGGTACAGCTGAAGACGTGGCAGGAATATCTTCCACACACTCAGAGGGTGTATAATTCGTGTCAGTATCTCGCTCTGCAGCGTCCTCTGCATCGGATGGTGTACCTCCGAGCTCGAAAGCACGAGTACCGTGGCCGGTGCCAGCTGCGTTAGCCATCTTGGCAGCGAAAACTTGCTTGTCAATTCTTCTTTTCAGAAGCACGACATCATCCAGAATTGATCCTGCCTTTCTGCCAGGATTTCGCTTGGCCGTGACACACAAACTCATGAACTTCCGCTTTAAACTCGTGGCCTTGCGCTCTTTCCATCCTGGTCCTCTACGAGCATTGTACTGTAAAGCAACGTCGTCCCAATCAGCTGTACGCAGAGGCACACGCTCAGCAACGCAATGCACCAAGTGTGCCTGCTCGGTGTGGTTGTAATTCGTCGAGCCCTTCGTTTTTGGCATAGTAGTATACGACGTCGGACAGGTTTCCTGTGTCTGATGGCTGCTTGTCTTCTCGGAGGCGACTTCCAGAATGAGGCGTCACCGCAAGTCCTGCTACTGCGGCGCACCTTCTATTTCCCTTTTTACGCATCACCATGGACTTATGTTTCAGAGGGAGCATATTATATGCTGTAGCGCTAATGATCATGAACTAATGATAATGAATAATGAAAATTCAACTATGAACTGTGAATTGAAAATGCTAAACGCACTGTATGCAATACGGAAGAGATTATCCTAATGGTGCAAGTTAGCACTAGCACTAGCAGCCAGCAGTGGACAAAATACAACTGACGTGCGCAGAAGCTCGGCGTGGCGGTTCTTGTTGCAGTGCGGTCGCCATGCTCACCACGTCAGGTTTGACAGCCGGACGGTGACCTGGCACTCAACATTGCGAAAGAGCTTCAAACTGGAGTAGTCGTTGATGGTGATCACCGCTCCGGGTTTTGGAAGCTGCTCCGAAGGTGCGTTCATGTTCCAGATCGTAGCTGTCAAAAGCACGGCATTCACAGCGTCACGGTTCGTTTCGTAGTGACCCTGAAATGCCTAGATGCACACACATAGTTAATCCGTGAGCTGCTTGCAGTAGTCATAGAGCAGTAGGTACCGGCACGTACATCAACCAGATTCTCCAGCGACTCCGGGGACGATGGATCAACCAGATGTAGTCGAACAAGACTGAGGTTCCTGAAGGTGTGTTCCGACACCCACAACAGCTTCATGCGCAGTCTCACCTTTTCGCTTGAGTTTTCGTCATCCTGCAAATGCGACTGGAGCTCTGTGAAAGAGAACACGTGTGAGATGACATGAAGCAGACTGTTTCCATATCATGCAACTCGATATAACACACAACATACCTGCAACAGTGAAAATCACTCGTCGATTTGAGGTGTTATCAACGGATTGTACAGCTAGCAGCTCGCGTAGACGCTGGTACGGAGTCACAACGGAGGACGAGGAGCTTTGGAGGGTCGTCGGTGCTTCTGGTTTTGTAGTCACCGCGACCGTCCTTATCACAGTGCTGCTGTCCGACGTCACCTTGGCACTTTGGCCACTTCGACTTGGGGTACCTCGCTTTGTCATGACCGCCATGAATCAAATTGGTAAATGGTGATGCTCGGTCACCCACAGCACACAATGAACACAGCACTGAATGAATGTGAATTGAGCACATAGGATTGAACACATAGGACTGATGGGCTCATCATCTCGTTTTCTTTTTTCCGTGCTTGCGCATGAACAGCTCGAGCTGCATCAGCTCCAAATGTGCTAGTTATGTTATGATGGACTGACATTTTGCATGGACCTCTCTCCTTGTGGCCTCCTTTATGGAACACTAGGGGGATTGAACATCCCGTGCAAAAGATGTTTGGGAAAATGTGGCATAGATGCGTGGATGTGCTGGCATAAGATATCCTCATTTTAATTCGATGGGAAATCAGTAAAGTGCTAAACGTTTGACTTGCTGCCACCAAACGTTCTGGCTAGCTACGACGAATTACCATCGTTTTTTTTCAATTCCTGGGAAGACAGTGGCACTACTGGAATTCCTTTGGAGTCGCTCATCAAGAATTTAAATGGAGGCTGTAAAGAAAGAGCGTCCTCTTTTTTAATTCGACGAGAAAGCCGTAAATCACTGTCTTTTACGCTTTGATGACGCTGCTCGTGACGAACTGCGGGCTGGTTTTGATCTGAAGGTCTTGTGGAGCGAAAGGAGTAATGCACATCATCGTAGCGATCGGGACGAGAGGAGTAAGGCACTTTGGACTTGCTCAACTCGTCGTAACGATGGCTTTGCTGGTCGTGACGAATCACGACATACTGTCCTCTTTTAATTTGAAGGGCGGGTAGAAACGCGAGGAGCAGGACACATCGTACTACCTCCATAAGTATATGGAAGGAGTAAAGGCAACGTGCCTTCATAAGCTACGCAATATGATGAGCGAATGATCACTGTCGGTATCGCCACTGAGGAGCACTGCGGAACCTCATCTTGATGTTAACGCTTTTGCGTCGGGTGATGCACGCATGTACAACACAAAGCGTGGCTAGCAAAGGCGTAGAGCATGTTTGTTTAAACGCCGTGCGCTTCCAAAGCCAACCCACTTCTTAATTGCATCCCTTCCTCTCAAGCTTCGACTCGCTCAAGTCCTCATCGACGGATATGTTCGCCCGTCATAACTTCAACAAGAAAGGCTACATCGTCATGTACCGCGCGATGTCCGAGAGTGAAGCCAACAGCTTGCACGAGTTGGCTCGCGGCAAAAACTATTGGATTAACGAGACTTGGGATGGCGCGTTTCAAGACAGTCATCGACTTCGAGCACTTGTCCCGCCAGCAGAAGCCCGAGATCTGACGGTGGATCTGGAGCGCTTCTATCGAACCTTCTTCCCCGATGCCATTGCAACGGAGTGGCGGTTTTTGAAGACCTTGCCCGGAGCTCAAGATCAGTTGGTGAGACGAGAATTCGAGCCCCAGGATCCTGAAGAGAGCCAAAACGTAAGCTCCGTTCCTGCTTCGCTCTATCTCGCCATCAAGGACAATACCTTCTTCTATGGGTACGGCTGGAACCATCGCATCGCTCTCGCTTCGGAGAGAGAGCTCATTCGACTCAACAAGGGTGATTTGATTTTGTGCAGAGGTGACTTCATGTTTTCCCGTGCCGGCAACAAGAAGAATGTCTGCGTTCACGCGTATATTGATACGCCGCAGCTTGCCCGAGAGGTGTGCTCTCCACCTGTCATGGTTCCGGTGATGGAGGACACACACCAAGTTGATGACCTCTTCTGCTTTGTCTGGAACTGCCCGTATCGCGCTAGAGGCGAGTGCTCCTTGAGAAAGCACCTGAACAAGTACCATGGCTTTTATTTCAAGCGCACTTCTGGAACGATTCAGTAGTCCCGGCGACGGCATGTGGTTGGAGGGAGGTGAGCGCTCCCTGAAAAGGTAAGTTCAAAGATCTGTTACTCTATGAGCTTGTACAGATCACCTGCATAGTCTAGGCGACGCAACGAGTGTCGTCATCCATAGTTTCGGTGTTGTTGCCCAGTGCTAGACTACACCTAGCACATGTTAACATCATTCAGTACATTTTCCTGTCAATTTGCTTTGCCAAGACAAACCAAAATCTTGCTTGGCGTGCCTTCATGTTTAATTTTACTGACAGCCACTTGGACTTGCTCAATCGACAGGGCCTAATCAATGGTTTGTGCTGCACCATTGCACCAAACAGCATCACAATCTTACAACGCAGACACACTTGGTTTATCTGCCAGCACACAGCCCAACACGAGTTTTACTCGGAAACATGGCACCCGAATGCTGAGGATACTAGTAAAATGAATGTCTGACCCTTAGTGAAATCGACTGCTATGCCCCGAGCAGCGTATTGTGAATTTCCATTTTGCACTTGACCGGAGAGGTCCAACTAAACAGCAGGATACAGCAAAAGAAAGGTGGTGCACGATTCTACTTGTTAGTGTCGGAAGAAACTTACCAGCAAATATTGATGCTGCGATACGTTGGAAAATGTTGACACGTGGCTGAGAAGCTGCTGACGTGTGGTTTGTGTACAGATGCAGTGGAGAAACAGTCAATAAGTACTACATTTGTTTTGTGCGGAAGTCCCAAAAAGATTCAACAGTGTGTGTCCTGTACTTCCATGAGCTAAGCTGCTCCTGAAAGACCCTGTACTAATGCGACGACACTGACATGACTATGGGTATGAATGCATGGCACGTTTACTTTTGTCCAGTCGTGATCAAAGGCCTACGCATTCGAACATAGCTGCACAAATTCACGGTGAACACTACATTATTAAGAAAGGTTATGGCTCAGCCTTCAGCATCTCGCTGAGGTTCTCTAGTCTCACTTCCTCATCTAATGCAGCTTGCGATGGACGCGCCCAGCGAATAATGTCATCTATGAGAGGTGAAAGTGCAACAAAAGCTGATCTTGATGTCACTCGTGACACTAGTAGATATGGCTGCTCTCTTTTGTTGGTCCTAGCGCAAGCTGAACGCCACTCCGTCACTACCATGTTATCTAGTGTCTCTCCCTGAACCTTGTATATAGTTGAAGAAACAGCGCAAACCAGCGGAAACTGCTGTATTCTTACCGATAGCGCACGAGGCAAACAATTTGCAGTGCCAGGAAGCGAAATATTGCACGCATTGTATGATTGCGTGTCGAAAATAAGGGAAATACGTCGGCATCATCACACCCGAGTAGGCATCGTGCAGTAGGCCCACGATCAATCCGAACGAGCACAGCAGGAGGAGGTCTGTCAGGAACTTTACTGTCATATTAGCCTCCTTGTCGTGAACCAGTCGAAAGGTAGTACCAGGATGGTATAGAATCGATTCTAAACGCCCCAAAGTTCCATTTGCCACCAATTTAGCTGCACGAATATTCTGGGTTATTTGAATCGGCATTCCAATGATAAGGTCGAGGTACGGAGCCATGCGACCGAATTTAGTATCAGGAAGCCCCATAATCTTGCGCACTTCTGATCGACGCAACGCCGCCAGCTTCCCTTTAAAATTCGCAACTACCCGCACTGGGTACTCACCCGTGGGTAAAGCCCTTGCTGCCGTAGAAATGAACAAATTGTTGATGGATATCCTAGTCGCGTTGTCAGGGGTTACGAACGTGCCAAATGTGCGATCACCAGCAATCGCAGCGTCGAGCACAATATCGGTACTCATGACACGAGAGTTTATCAAGTTAATAAACTCTGGTGTCCAAACACCAAGGCGGGCCTGCTGACAGCCGCGGCCCCATTCCGGGTCACTCGCAAACCTCACGCTTTCTTTTAGTATAACTACTCTCTTGAACTCGCGCCATAATTGGAAGCCAGCCAGCTCCCCTGCAGAAAGTGTTGCTTTGGTAGAGGGATCCTTGTAGAGGGGCTCACCGCCAACAGGGGGTAGCTGAAGGAAATCTCCCACCAGCACAATCAGGACACCACCGAAGGGGACATCAGGAGCACGCTTTGCAATGCGCAAGTATTTGTCGAGCTGGGAAAGTTGATACTTTCTCATCATGGACACCTCATCGACAATTATGAGGTCAAGATTTGCAAGCTCGCTACCTGCACGCTTTGCTCGAAGCTGTAGCAACAATCCGGCAAGGGTTCGACCACCTATGAGTGTAGCCGCTTTACCAGTTAATGCAGCTTTGATAACGCATTGAGGACGACCCCAACTCTCGCAAAACGTCTGTATAGCATCCACGATGCGGCTTTTTCCAGTACCGCCTTCCCCTCCAAGGAAAAAGAGTAGCTGGTTCTTACACAGCATCGAGCAAAGAGAGATGCCGGGATCCAGTCTACTCTCTGCTAGCCTCCATCTTGACAGTAAGGCTTTGCCAACTGCTTTAAATGCGTAATGCTGTCTTTCGTTCAGCGAAAAGGCCCGAGAAACGTCTGCAACACTTGCAAACGTTTTCAACAGTGATGGTGAACGAACCAAGGATGTCGGTGGCTGCCACTGCATGTTGCTATCGCACAAGCAACTGTCCAATATTTCCACCACCTCTGTATCTCGAACTGCAATAGTTGCGCTTTGTATGACCGGAACCAATCCGTTATCAGTGCTTTCATCCTTCACCCACTTCTTCATGAGTTCAACAGAAGGTAAGTTATCTGCCAGCACCTCGTCAATTGTACTACTTGTCATATTGAGCGCACAGTGATCCAGTAAGCCATTCTCCTTAAAAATGCCAATAATTCGAGCTGTAGCTCCTTCTGGGGCCACCGAGGTCGGGCAAGAAGCTGGGTCCAGCGATGAACTATCGACAACCGTACTACTATTTTCATCAATGTCCCACAAATTGATTATGCATCTGTCATTGTCTTCGTCTGGCATTTCACTGTCATCTTCATCTACCTCATCGGCGTGAAAAAGTTCGTCGTTATCGTCACTTGTATTACCGTCGGAATCTGCAGCTCTCCTATCAGATGCAGGGACCGACGGCACGTTCTCTCGATTGGACTTCACCTTTTCAAGACCGCTGTAGAAATCATCCATATTGTTCATTATTTCTTTGACAAACTCACTGCGGTGCGGTTTCCATTGCTCATAGCAACGTACCCACACCTGTTGACTCGAGCTCTCGTCGGTTGTGCTAATCAAATTAGCTAGGCTGCGAAATGGTTTGAATAACACCATGGATAAAACTGCATATTTCCAGCGCTTCTCAGTTGATTCTCCACCCTCACTGCCAGGAAGCCGAAACGTCTGAATCACCGGGACAACTTCTTCGTAACGCTTACCAAGACAATGAGAACTACAGAGAGGATGCTCGTCCAGAAAACTGTAAAGGGAATTTGCAGTTTTTTCGCGCTTTTTCCTGAAGAACCATATCGAGAACTCGTACAGGTTGACTTGCTCCAGCGTCCTTGGTCGGAAGATGTAGTCGTCAAGATAGGAAACTGCTCGAAAGTCCCCTACTATACCGTCGTCCATTCTAATCATGCTGCAAGAATATTCTTCTGACCTCATCAATTGCCGAACGATTTCTCCAAGAGGTAGTGATACGCATCGAGCACTTGAATAACAGCAGGATTTACGGTAGATGTAGAGAGCTGCCAAGGGTCCAGCTATCTCTTGACGGTTTGTTAAGTTGTAGACTAGCGCAGATACACGCTTTCGAGCCATAGCGTGATGGTCTGGTACTGCTACTCCGGTCGCATCTATTTCAGCACTTTCACGTTGCTGGCGCCGCTTGAGAGCCGCGACAGCTACAGCAGCTTGCGAATCAAGTCGTCGTTGGGGTTTAGTGATATATTTGCAGCAGTAATGGATCCTGTCAGTGACATCAACACCACCCAGCAGTATTTGAATGTCCTGGTTGCATTTAAAAGTCGCCATTAGCTCGTAGTTGTAGCCGTTCATAAACTCATGGCCCAAAGTTCGTTTCAATTCTACTCCACATTGTTCAAACGACGTGTTGTCCACGTGTGGTCGCGGAAATCGGTACCGGCAGTACTTGTCACTTGGTGTGACTCCAGAAGTCTTAAAACAACTAGTCGTGTGGCACCATAAATGCTGGTTCAGCAACACTGCGAGAGCAGAGACCATATAATCTTGTGCCTCTTTGGATGACCTGCCATCAGAAGGAGACGGGGGCGATATTTCTAGCAAGCGTGTCAGCATGTCATTACGATACGGGTCATCTTCGGCCTTGCAGATCGGCATCTGTCTATCATTGGCCTGCTGCAGCAGCTCCGTCGTCATGGTCAGACTCTCACGAGAAATCGGATCACTGGAAAAACTTTCGTGAGTAGACTCGCGCTCGCATACGATTCGCAAGGCCTGTTGCTTCGTGTGACGACAGATACTTTCTGTCCGTGCCTGCTTTTCAAGCTGATCGGTAGAGAGTGGGCGCTCCCATAGTGGCCAAAACTCTGGCCGAGCTTTCAGCAACGCGTTGCGGATGAGATGTTGAGAGCTACACTGCGAGCCACATCGTTGACACTCAATTAGCATGGGTTCTCTAGGTTTGACCCGAACACGCGCTCTACGAGCGCAATCTTGTAGGTCTTTTCTAGCCAAGTCTGGGATCGGTAGTCCAACAAGGTCTTCAAAGGATGCTCCACAATTTGAGCAGCCGCATTTGTCCAGTGCAATAGGTAAGTCGTTTCTAACAATACTGTTAGCGTAGGATGCCACACGTGCTCGGAAAAAGGGTCCTTCCGGTGATGATAGGATTGCGTTCACAGCAGCTGAATTGGGCGGGCAATTGTTGAGCCAAATCAGAAAATGAATATGCAACGTGCCACGCCCCTGAGTTTCCACCATCCCGAAATATGCCTTGACATCGCCAAGTAGTCCACGGAAGGATAGCCTCTTCTTGGTCCGTGGATCGATTCCTAGTGCGTACTTGATAAATGCATCAACTTGCCTCATGAATAGGCGTGTCGATGCGCAATCGTTACTTCTGCTAGCTTCTCGTAGCTCCGCTTTACTTGGTAGTTGAGCATCAAGTAAATCAAATAGCGTTTCAACCGAAGATATTCCAGTGTACTGTGCTAACACCAACGAATTGTCCGTGTTGGGTGTCAGCGTGACGAATAACGCTGGCTGCCCAAATCTAGTTTGGTAAGCAAAGGCCTTATGGCGGAACTGGGACCGCTCTGCGTTACTTCCCCACACCGCTCGGGATCCGATCTCAACAGTCTTAAGAAAGTTTTGTGCAACAGAGTCAGCACCAGGTTTCCACGGTAAGCAGCCTTGAAGGCGCCGTTCATTTTCAAGCAGCGCCTTCCCCAATTGTTCGCTGCTCAGTTTGTCATACCCCTCCAGGAGATGCGGGAAACGTTGGCAACGGATGTGGTTCTGTAGGTACATGTTCTTCAACGAGATTCTGTCAAAAGCAACTAGAGTAAAAGGTTCGTCCCTCGCAAACTGTCGTTCGCTAAGCATCGTGTAATGCTTGACACACTCTAGCACCGATACATGAACTTTCCGCTGCTCACCGGGATGCCCTCTCCCAAAAGGAAACAAATGTGAGAACACGCGCGCTAATAATGTGCCAGATATGTCGTTAGCCAAGTGATTCGATCTCCGAATCTCAAATTCACGTTCTTTGCTATCACCACCGTCGCGAACGATAGGATGCTCTCGAACTTGAGCAGGAGTTCCGTCGTCTGATAATCCAACCCGCCGTTCAAGTATGCTGCATTCGTTGGTTTCGTTTAGTAGGCGCCAAGCGTCTGTGTCTCCACGGATATTTTCTTGCTCTTTGTCCATGTCATGACTTAGTCTACCACCAGGATCAGCCACGTATTCGACAAACGCCCTTTCCACACGAGCATCCGTGTACTCACTGCTAGTGACAACCTCATCTTCAGCAATGCTTGCGTAAAGGTGGTTGTTTATTTTGTAAAATGAAAACGCATCTCGAACCTGTTTGTTTCGAACACGGTGCATCTTGCGTACTTCCTCCACCTGCGCTGCCGTAAACTCCCCAACCATAACTACTCGATACGACTCAACTGTTTCCAGTGATCGTGGAAGTAGTGACACAGGAGGCCCTGGAGTGCAGTCGAAAGCAATACAGTGAGATCGTATGCAACGATGGAGACCTCCGCGCATTACACGAGTCATCGCGACGATGTTTGCCAGTTGAGTCATACATCGTTCCGGGACCGAAAGCTGCTGAAGATCGAGAGGAAGACGCCCCACAAAAAATCCGTTTGCTATTGCAAACTTAGGGAGCTGTCCATGCTGAATTGAACGATCACACTCTTTGCAAACGGTAAGCCAGATGTGTTGATAGCCATGCTCATCTGTGTAAGTTTTTAATCCACGAGGAGAAATCCAAGCACCTTGTAGCTCCATTAAGCTTTCTGGACATCGATACTGATCTAACAGAGCTGTCGGCGGCAGATCCGATTCGTGTACTCTGAGGACCTTCTGCATCTTGCCGAGGTAGCACATATCCGTACCATCCACCCGTTGCGATTCGCACCGCAACACCAGTCGGTCACATGCGATACACACGCACTCATCCAGTCCTTCAGCGCTCAATGCCTGCCGGAGCCCTTTCAAGCAGCGTTCTCTCTCTTCCACGCTAAGTTCATTGTCAAAATTAACTTGAGGTCTCTCATTTTCGTACGCAACACAACTGCCTCGGGTAGATTGGCGGCGTACTCGCTGCCCCCTTTTGCGTCTCCGATCATCTAAAATCTCCACTTGATCACCGCTTGTTGCAGCATCGCCTACGCGTTCATCACTATCCATTATATCGTCAGCGTTAACGGAATCCATTGACGACGTACAGACCTGCGCCGCAGTGAAATTACCTCCACAACGGTAGTGTCGACCCAACGCGTCACGACCACTACTCCGCTCTTGCTCACCGCTATCCAGCACTTGATCACCACTCTCAGCATCGCCATCTACGCCTTCCTCGGCATCAACAATCTCGTCAGCGCCAACAGTTTCCACAGAAATTGAGTCCACCTGCACACCTTTGCGCTTACCTCGACATCGGGCTCCACACAACGAGTCACAGCAGCCGCTCCCCGTAAGTCCATCAACATCCAGCACTCGATCGCCGCCTCCACCTGCGCCACCTACGCCTTCACCAGTATCCATAACCTCGCCAGCGTGAACGTTATTCATTGATGTCGTGCTCGCCTGCAAAGCTTTGCGCTTCGCTCGACAGCGTCGTTGCCGCAATTGTTGTAACTCCTTGCGCCGTTCATCATCCAAGAGCGCAAGTAGATCGTCACTACCGGAATCATCACTGGTACAGTCTTGGTCACCGTTCACCCCATTCACAGCCGCTGCATTTGAGGCACGCAAAGGCTCCGAGGTCTCACCTGAACTCTGGCGGACTAACTCGTCATGTACTTGTCTCCATAGCGCACAGAAAACTTGAGCAGCCGACGGTATTGTGCCTACAATGCCATCACAACGCTCGGTGTCCTGCATTCCATCAGCACCTGCTTCACGACCTGCAGTCCTCCCAAAAGCCGAATCCTGTCGACGAGCTTTGCAGCGGTCTCGATTCCAGCGGTCTAGTTCCTGCTGACGCGCATCATCCAGGTGCTTTAAAAGGTCGCACTCATCAGCACTTCCATCGCCGTCGTCGCGATTTCTTTTCCTGCTTCCCATCGTCCGCTTGCCCAGCAATTCCGAACTGACCGCCTCGCTAGATCTAGCAATGGGGCAGCTCGATCAAAGCAAGTTGAAGTTTTTTCTCATCAATGCAAATAATGGGATGCCCATCCACGTCACCGATTGAGTTTCTGTGTTCATGAGCCCGCCTATCGAATGCTGAGGCGAGGCGAGGCAAGGCGGGGGGGGGAGGAGTTGGTCGACGTCCCCTGTGGCCTTTCGATGTGAATGCATGCGAATGTGAATGTCAATACCGTCGCTGACGTGTGTCATCATCGGTGGTGTGTCAGTTGTGTACAATCAAATTGGTGTGGCAGTGGTGTGCGAGTATCGGTATCGATACCGGTATCAATACCGGTTGTGACTTCCAGTCCCCTATTGAAAGTTAGTGTGTCAGTTGTGTAGAAATACCGGTATTTTGGCAAGCGTGACAGACAACCCGTGTAGTGGTCAGAAATCTACTACATAATACACAGTTCTACGAACTGTGAATTACGATTATGCTCATTACGAAGTATTATCACTGGATCAACCATGGAAACCCCAGATCAAGGGGATCAAGGAGATCTAGCTGATCTGGAATTGGATCAGCATGATCTAGCCTTATTAAGGCATGATCTGACTCAGGAGACGTGTGATCTGGGTATTACGAGGGACGAGTACGTTATTGGAGTAAGGAGGAGGCCAGATCACAACATTGCGACTAGTGATCTAATGTTTATGGTTCAGATCCAGGGTGATCTGCAAAGATGTCGACTGCTATGATGGTGAGGACAAGAAAGGACAAGAATCAGGACAGCGTAATCAGTCGATGTGTCGCTAAGGATAGGATACAGGATGGGATAGGTCTTAACATTAAATCAGAACCGAATTTGCATCGTACGACACAAGTGCTTCGCTACGCGCCTGGAAACGGGAACTACATTGGCCCTACGGTATTAATAGCGATTTAGGTGTATAGATCTAGGGTGGTTGATAATATCTAGATAATATATTGGCTAGATCCAACCTCCTAGTATCTTACCCTAAGTGCAGATCCAAGATCCCGGTATTAATTGCTTAGCCGGTAGATCTTCGGTTTCTCAACGATCAAGATCGCGCTATAGGAAGCGCCAAGCAATCAAAGGACCCCGCGTAAAGGGAAATCGACACTAAAGGAATTACTACAAGGCCGGATCCAGATCTAGGCCGCCGGATCCAAGCTTGATCTAATCGCTTGGACTCCGGATCTACTACTGGCGAGTGGTGTGAAGACTTCCACGCTACTCTACACCCCAACGTCACGCCAAGACGTTCAACCAACACCGATCGAGCAACTTAGCAGTCACCAAGAGAGGAAGATCCAGCCCAACCGACGGGTACACAAGGTGAGCAAGTTCAGCAGATCACGGATCATCGGAGGACCCCCTTCGTTAGTCGGTGTCCGGGCATTGGTGGGAAGTTGGATCTAGCGATCTCGCAGATTTTGCTGATCCCGCTACACCACAATGGTGCGCGTGCCCGGATCTGTTGGTGACTCGGGATTTCACCGTGAGTCTCAAGAAGATGTTCAAGTGAAGGTGGAACAAGGGGAACAAGCGTCATCGGACCTCGGATCGACGATGATGCCGCTGAATGAATCAAGATCCGCGGATGAGCAGAGCGCTAGGAGGAACTCTGCTGACGGAAGAGAGGGTGATCTGGATCCAGATCCAGATCTAGAAGATAAACCTCTACCTCCACAGGTCCCCGCGGGGACCCCGGCGGATCTCGACGCAAGTCGAGATCCGTCTACAAAACAAGGGAAGGCGAAAGTGGAACCGTACAGATTGGTCGGATCCCCGATCGAGCCTCCACCATATCCACCCAAGGATCCTTCAATCTCCAGATCCGATAAGAAGAAGCCCAAAAAGAAGTCTACACGGAAGAAGATGAAGGCTCCAGAGATGGATGATGAAGATCAAATCGGATCCAAACCTAGATCCAGATCGGGACAGGGTTGGTCCGACGAAGATCTAGAGAACTTGTTCTATCACAAGGAACTTCGCGAGTTCTTGGATCGAGATCCCGTGATGCGGATCCTGAGGCTGAAGCAGGTCGGGGATCCAAGGGAACCGGTATCAGCTCCGATCAAGACTGCCAACAAATTAGAAGCAGTCAAGGATTTGTTGCGACTGCTGAGGGAAGCAGGGATGACCACTGGAGCTTTCGATGCGGATGATGTCTTTGATCTGGATCTGAAGGTGATCCAGACTGCCACCAAGGATTTATTCTCCAAGCTTAAGATCCTCGTCGGCGAGATCCCGCAGATCACAAATACAGTGCCATCACCTCCGGCAAGCATTACGGACCGCCAAACGTCCTCATCGCATTACGCATCGGCTGCCGAGGACGAATCAGATCTCTCATCGGAGCCTAAGCGAATGACACTGGGACCGTCTGGTACCTCAATGCTGGAGGCGCGATCCAAGATCCAACGTCGGAATCAGCCGGATCCGGCCGCTCAAGGACGATCCCGGCCTCCGAAGACCAGATCACAGCAGCCACAACGTCAGATGCCTCATCAGGCACCTTGCAGAAGTATTTCGAAGCAGCCATGAGTAGATTCCTGGCGGAACAGCGAGGGCCGATCATGGATCGAGGAGCGGTGAAGGTACAGGATCCAGGATCGCAAGATGTAGACATGGAGTCTGTAAGATCTGAACACAGCACATCTCGATGGGAGTATGATCCAGACGATATCGACTTCCCCATGGCCGCTCGAGCATCGGTAGCTACAGCCACGACCGGATCAGCCGGATCAACCATGATCCAGAGAGTCCGGATTTCCGCGATCTCAGACCTCAAGGAATTCACAGGGAAAGATCAAGACGAGATCGGGCCAGAGCGTGGATTGGCAAAGTGAAATCGGCGTTCATGCGAGATCAAGCCTCCGATGAAGAGAAATGTTTGACCTTTGCGGATCTATTGGCTGGATCCGCCAAGAATTGGTATCGACAACTAAGCAGATCCACCCGTAACAAATGGTCGGATCTGCTTCGAGCTTTCCAGATCCAGTATTGCGGATTGGGGGTATCAGTGGCTAGACAATACTATCATGCCCGACGCCGACCAGAAGAATCTCCCCTCGATTATCTTTACCGCCTAAATGTCGCCGGATTACGCGCAAAGTTGAAGATCAAGGACGGTAATGCGAAGGATCGACGCGAACATGTGGATCACTATATTGAGACTCTGGAAGATCAAGATCTAGCTGACAGGCTGACTCTGCTACGACTGTCCGACGCGGACGATCTGGAAGAAGTACTACGAGCCCGTGAACGTGCAAAGAGCAGGCAGAAGAAGGCCGCATTCGGATCCAGCAAGTACCGACAGAAAGCGACTAATCCAGCACCTGCAGCTACGACGAAACATGTCCGTGCGGTACAGATCCGGACGGTAGAGTCTGAATCTGAGTCTGGATCCGACGGATCGGATGGATCTGACTCGGACGGAGACAATCATCGGCGGATCTACCTGGCAGCTGAACAGGAGGTTATTCCAAAGACAGAATCCGGTATGGAGAAGGTCGAGCAAGTACCAATCATCCACAAGTCGACGGATCAAACCCCACTAGATCATAGATCCCGGATCCAGAGCGGCGGATCCGATCGGAATCGTTGCTCACACTGTGGATCCAAGAAGCATTCGGATCTAGGATGCTGGAGACGCCTCACTTGTCATAAGTGTGGCAAGCGAGGACACCCGGCAGATCACTGCCTTTTGTGTGCCGGGGGTGCGGGGAATTACATGATATGGGAAAATGCCCTATGGAAGAGTTCTACAACCAGATCCGCCAATGGTTCAACCCAGCCAAACATGCAGGTATGCTTCCAGAATCTGCAGAAAAGATGTTAAACTAGGACGCTCGCCGGGTTGGAATCCGGTACGAGCCGAGCGTTCTAGATATTGCATCTATGCATTTGTGAACAAGAAATCGGTAGATCAGGGTAGCAAGATCCCAGATCTACGCGGTAATACATGTGATCTGAATGGAAACCGTGCTGTCGCAATTTCGAGTATCCGCCAGGCGGATGATTATTCCAGATCTGAAGTGACCATGATGGTGGACCTCCATCCGGGAGAGATAAGGGGTTACTGGAAGCAACAGGATCCAGATCTGTGGTTCAACCCACAGATCAAGAGGATACGCCAGTGATCCAGAAGCCAAGTCAGATCAAGGAGATCCGAAGATCCGAAGTTATGGATCTCTTGCCAGGAGAATCTCGGGGATATTGGAAACACTATGCCCCGGGAAAATGGTTCCGACAAGCCAAGATCGCCGGTAAGATCAACAACGAAAGAGGGGTCTTGCTCTTAGATACAGGCGCCGAAGTGTCCATAGTGGATACGGCCTTTGCTCGTAAGGTTGGGTGCTATATCGATACGAGCCAGATCCAAGATTGCGTTGGGATTGGCGAAAGTGTTTACAGGACAGAAGGGAGAACCCGGATCAAGATCACTATGGCCGGATCGCTGGTTTACTTTTTCGATATTTGGGTTGGAGATCTGGCAGGCCAAGATGCCATCCTGGGTATGGATTTCATGGTACCGGCGGGGATCCGACTGGATCTAGCCTATGGATCTATAAGCTTACCTGATGAGGTGCGGATCCAGCTTAGTGGGCGTCGACAGCTCTATAGCGACAAGGCCCGGCTGGTAACCGTAGGAGAACATATCCAGATCGAGATCGGGCAATCAGTGGAGCTTCAACTACATCTCCGGATGTCAGATCACGAGAAGTTCTGGGTTACCAGGGGGGATCGTTGGGTACCTACGGTGGTGAAAGGTCTCGGGAGGAGACGGTACTTGCAGATCACCAACGTAAGTGACAAGGCAATCATATTGCAAGAAGATGTAAGGGTTGGGATCTGGCTAGCGGGTGATCACATTCCCCGAATGCCAGGATTTGTCTCAGTGGGATCACGTCGGTATATGGAATGGCAAAATCTAGCTCTAGAAGCCACGGTGGAAGGAGAATCTGAGCATGATGAGATCTTGATGGAATCCACAGAGCCGATGGTAGATCGACCTTCCTACCCTGCACCCCGTGCTATCCTGAAACGACCTGAGATCTCGCAGATACAGGTAAAACCAGCGTTGACGACCGAAGATCAACCATCAGCGGGGATAGATCCGCAAGATCGCACCCCGATCCAACCGATAGAGATCGAGGTGACAAACCAAAATATGGATCAGGTGAAGGCGGATGATTTGGATCCAGTGATCGGAGGATCAGCTGAAAGAGATCTACCCGGACGGTTATCGGCCCCGATACAGGAGGCGTCGCTGGAGAATCAAAGTAATTCTCCCGATCCAGAGCCGGATCCGGAGGTACATTATCATGAAGGTAACGATCTGTACGCGGAGAACGTAGATCAAGAGATGGCGATCCTTCCAGAAATCAACTCTACCACGGATGAGGTGAAGATTGAGGATATCCAAGTTGGAGATCCGGGGATCCAGACTACTGCAGAGATCGAACGATTACGTCAGAAGATTTGGAAATATCGACATCTTCTCATCGGGAAAGGGAACGCTCTGCCACCAGCCGCGAGAGGTGTGGTCTGTGATATCGATGTGGGAGATGCTAGACCAATCGCCCAAAGAGTGAGGAAGATCGCCCCTCGATTTCGCGAGAAGTTATCGGAACTGATTAAGGGATTATTATCAGCTAAGATGATCAGCTATTCCAGATCACCCTGGGCCTCACCGATCGTGGTGATCGTGAAGAAGAATGGGGTGGACATTAGGCTGTGTATTGATTACCGTCTGGTCAATAGTCTCACCCAACTGATGGTCTATCCTATGCCCCTGATCAATGATCTTCTGGAAGATCTGGATAAAGTCTTGTGGTATTGCTCCTTGGATATGGCCAGTGGATTCTGGGTGGTGACTATGACAGATCGAGCTCGAGCGATCTCAGCTTTCATTACCCCATTTGGGCTATTCGAATGGAATCGTATGCCGTTCGGCTTGAAGAATGCGCCACAGATCTACCAACGTCTGATCGACAACGCCCTGTATGGATTTACCCGGATCCCGCCTCCTGGATCGGATCCAAGATCTACGGATGTGTTTGAGGCGGGAGAAGCCGATGATCCGGACAAGCCATCAGTGATCGGACGCAGATCGTATATCGATGACATCCTTATACCAGCGGATAGTTGGGATCAGCTATGCGATCGAGTGGACGCCCTACTGGAGGCGTGCGATAGATGGAATTTGTCGATCAGTGTGGTGAAGAGTTTCTGGGGTATGAGTAAAGTGGAATATCTTGGTCATCGAGTTTCGAAAGACGGACTGGAGGCGAATCCCAAGGATCTAGAGGCATTAACGGATCTAGCGTTCCCTGGATCGCTGAGATCGATGCAATCTTTTCTGGGCAGCTTGAATTACTACAGTCGATTTATCGAAGACTACGCTATTACGCAGCCGTGCTGTACGAGTTGAGGGAGGTCGATTTCGCCGTAATGTCCAAGGATAATGTGCGGATCCAGATCAAGCGAAGTATGGAACGTACGGAGTTGGATCAACTGGATCTGAAGGAAGATCCAGGATCGGGTCTGACATTAAAGTCCATGGAGACGTTCGATCCAGAAGAACTGGAGGTAGACAGGGTTGATCCACGATGGATCCGTGCTCATCGGGCCTTCGAGACACTCAAATCGAAGATCGCATCCACCCCGATCCTACGTCATTTTGATACGGATCGGGAGGCTGTGGTGATCGTATATGCAAGTGATTGGGCGATCTCGGCAGCTCTCGTGCAAGAGTATGACCAGATCTACTATCCGATCACCTTCGCGAGCCGGACGTTGAAGTCGAACGAGTTGAATTACAGCCCCGTGGAGAAAGAAGTGTTAGCGCTGCTAAGGATCCTGGATCTCGGATATAACATGTTGGTGGGACGCCGGATCCGGGTGCTGACTAGATACTCCACGTTGGCCTGGTTATTTAGATCGACCGGATTACAAGGGCGATTAGGCCAATGGGCGTCACTGCTATCACCGTGGACATTAGAGATTGTGAAATGCGTTAAAGGAGAAGAAGAGATCCTAGGGGTAATTGCGGCTAGTATCACGCCCAGATCCAGGGTGGACGAAGCTTGATCCAGATCTCGCCCAAGAAAGAGCCACGACGGAAGATCCAAGCTCCAATCCCTGTGATCCAAGCAGAAGAGGAGCTGTATGTAGTCAGTTTCGATGGATCAGCCCGCGTGAAGCGTGGAGGCGGTGCATATAGTGCGATCTTGTGGAAGTTGCCTGAATGGACGGTGATCCAGGCCAGATCGGCCTATGCGGAAGATCTTACCGTCAACGAGGCCGAATATCATGGGCTGTTACTATGCCTGGATCTGTTGAACACAGTGGATCGCAAACGAGTGGTGTTCTGTGGTGACTCTAATCTGGTGATCCGACAGGTCAGGGGTGAGATCGAGTGTAAGGCACCCGGTCTGACTCTACTCAAGCAAAGGGCTTTAGATCGTCTGAGAGACTGGCCAGATCACGAACTGGTGCATGTGAAAAGAGATTGGAACGGCAGCGCGGACAGTTTGGCTAGTGCAGCACTGCAACGACAAGGTGGAGTGGAGATTGAGTCAGATGAGGATAAGCAGGATCTGATCACGCTGAATAGATTGGACGAGGTATTAGTAGTCAAGAGGACAGATCAAGCAGCCCAGATCACGGCAGTAGTAACACGATCAGGCTCGCGATCTGCGACGCGAACGACTTCAGATCCGCGATCATTACGGGAGGAAATAGTTCGGGATCTCAGGATTGATCGGATCCGACAAGCCCAAGACGAGGAGGTGTGGATCTCGGGATTGAAGAGATATCTGAATGGTGATTTACAAGATCTGACTCAGCAAGAAGCCAAATCATATGCTAATCTAGCGGCCGATTATGACCTGGATCACCACGATCTACTGTTCTACTGCCCCTCTACGAGACCGACGGATGCAGATCGAGATAAGCTGATGCGACTAGTGATCCCGGAAACTCTACGCCAGGACGTACTACATCATTACCATGTGAGCCTGGAAGGTGGACACCAAGGGATCGGTCGGACTTATCAGCGGATCCGAGATCACTTCCATTGGAGAGGTCTGTATAAGAGCGTCCAAAGATACGTGGGTGAATGTGTGGATTGTGAGACTGGTAAGAGTAAACCTCGGATCCAAGGAGAGTCGCCAGGTAACCTTCAGGCAACATATCCTTTCCAGATCATAGCTATGGATCACATCCCGTCCTTACCCAGATCGCATAAAGGGAATACGGAGTTGTTGATCTTCGAAGATCTATTCTCTGGATATGTGATCGCGAAGGCTAGCTCATCAAGAACTGCCCAGACCGTCGCCGAATCATATGAGGAATGTGTCTTCCGACGATTTGGGGCCAGCGAAGCGATTAGGCATGATCGGGAACCAGGATTTATGTCCGACTTTTTCCGAGCGTTTAACAAGATCTTGGGCCAACGTCAACGTGCAACGATGGCATATCGGCCCCAAGCTAACGGATCTGCAGAACGTATGGTACAGACCACAACGCGGGCGATCAAGATGTATGTGCAGGATCTAGATCAACGAGATTGGGACGAGTATGCCGAGAGGATTACTTTTGCGATCAACACCGCACATGATCGGATCCGAGGAGAAACACCTTTTTATCTGGTACATGGGTGGGATCCTAGATCCACCTTGGAAGCGGTGATCCCGGTGGGAAGTACACGAAGGCATGATCGGGATCCACGACGATGGAGATATCGGATCCAGCGGTACTATCAACAGGTTCGGGAACAGGTCAATCAACGGCTGCGAGAGGCGATCTCAGATCGAGCGGATCTACACAACCAGGAGATCCGCCCACATCAGATCGAGGTCGGATCACGGGTGTGGTTATACCTAGATCGAGTAAAAGAGGGATATGCTAAGAAGTTAGCACACTTGTGGCATGGACCATTCCGGATCGTGGAGAAAGTCGGCGAACATGCGGTGAAGTTGGAGATCGCCGGATCCGGATATCACATTTTTCCTATGGTACACGTGAACAAGTTGAAGCTTGTGAAAGAGTATCCAGATCGACCACTAATGCGACTCAATGTGGAAAGTCAAGATCGTCTTGATTTGACGAAGATCTATTACCAGGGGACAGCTGGATCCAAGATCGCGATCCTGATGAATATGAAGTGGAGAAGATCACAGATATGAGATCAGGAAGGAGAACGAGATATGGACGGATCCACCGTGAATTCCTCGTACACTGGCGAGGATATGATGATCCAACTTGGGTGGATGAAGCAGATCTTAATTGTGGCGCTCTGCTACATGAGTTTTTGCGAGATCGCACGAATCGTAATCGATTCGGTGTGATGCAATCTCACGAGGAATCGTGAGGTTGCAATCTACGACAACAAGCTGGTTGTTGTCGTGGTGAAGTCGGGTGAAGGATCTACATGAGGGATGTAGATCGGTGGAATGGGTATGCATATATACATTGAATATGATGAGGATGGAAGATCAAGTCTCGAGATCCAAGGATCCTAGCTGATCCAGGGCAGGCACGACTCAAGGGGAGTGGATCGAGGTAAATGGGAAGCATACAAGTCAAGATCACCGGACATATATTGAAGGATGTTATGAAAGGAGACAAATCACGTACGAGAGCTAATCACTACGATCTAGCTACTGGTTGGCGGTTGCGCCACTTGGAGACCGAAGAATTGCGATCCAGACGGGGGAGATGGCGCGCAGGGTGATCCGCAGTGTGATCCCGATAGTGGTTGCGCCAGGGATCTGCTGTGTCGGCTTCCGCTAACGCCTCCAGCAGATCAGTGGGTTCCCGGCGATTAAGCTGCGGATCGGCCAGATTTGCGCGTCTGGCTTCGATCCCCGGATACCAAGCCACTTCGTCAGTCCGTTTGGGGAAGTGGAGGAAGAATGGATCTAGGAGCAGATCCAGATCGCACCAACCTTCGATCATGGCTTGGATCAGCGTGAGCAACATGCGTTTCCACCTATTGCCCGCGTGAGATCGCCGATTGTTACGCTGTTTGGCGAAAGATCCCAGCCACGGCGATTGCGCGATCATGGCCGCAGTGATCGGGAACTTGTGGGTCGACTCCCAGTACGCGATCAGCTCCGACGCTTCGAAATCGCGATATTGGCGGACGAAGATCCCAAGTCGGCCACCAACATCAGCCTCGAAGGAAACCGGAGGCAGAGTGTTCCGGATCACTCGCCAAGGCTCCGCCGCTTGTAGTGCCTTCACGTTGGCTTCTGTGATCAAATGACCACAGAAGGCGGGGGCCGTCGGAGATGTGTAGATCGTCGGCCGATGAGGGAAGATCCAGTCAGGCCGGAATGGCAGGATCGGGAATAAGAAGTTCACGGTCATGGCAATCAAGGTCTGATTTGCCAACCGGGACTCAATCCATGGATCGATGTCGGCGGCAGCCATGACCCGGACAATCCGCCGACCAGGAATACAACGACCCTCGGGGAATGGAACCTGAGGGACGAAAGTGATCCGAGGAGGCTGACGTCCAGGGGGCGGATTGGCCGGACCAGATCCGTCTGTAGGACCGGGTCCATTGTCCTGATCTCCGGATCCCGCATCGGAGTTCGATCCACCGGATCCACCTGGAGATCCGCCGGATCCGCTGCAGATCGACGTTGGGGAGACGCATGATCTCGACGGCGGGCCTCAGATCGGGACTGGGAAATGGCCATCAAAGTTTGAGCCTCATAGAGGTCATCGGCCACTTCAGCGTCCTCCTCTTCGTCCTCATCCTCTGCCTCATCGGACCCAGATCCAACCTCGATCACCTCGCCTGAGGATCGACTGCGTTCGACATCTTGGGGAGGCGGGGTTGAGGCTTGATCTGGGGAAGGCGATCGCCCTTCAGCAGATTCCCCACCCAGATCAAACTCAGATGCGTCCTCTTCCTCCATGGACTCATCTTCCGCCTCGAGAGGGACCGATCGCTTCTTCTGAGGTCGCGATGGAGAGGGTGAGGTGGATCGGCTGCGAGATCGCTTAGATCTGGAAGTGTCAGCATCCTGATCTTCGCTGCCTGAAGTCTCCGCAGAAGGAGAACGTGGGATCCCTCCCGCGGGCTGATCCGTGTCGGATCCAGGATCCAGACGTAATTGGGTCTGAGGAGGAGGCGCCCCGATTGTAGCCGAGATGGATGTGAGGCGTTGGAAGGCTGCGGTGTATTCATGACGGAGAGCATCCCGTTCACGAACCACTTTGCCCAGATCTCGAGAAAGCGTACGGATCTGAGCCTGATTCTCAGTGATGGTACGCTCCCGATCCGCATAAGCCTTCTGGGCTACCTCCACATCATGACGCGCACGGGTTAAATCACCCTCCAACGTCTGCAGCCGGGTCGTATCCGAAGCCGATCTGGCCCGGTGGGCTGCCAGATCCGACTGTAATAACCCCAGAGTCCGCTGCGCTGACAAGATCTCGGCATCCCGCGCACGGATCTGATCTTGTAGAGAGTCGCGCTCTCGAGTGATTTGATCAAGATCGGCTTGGGTGGGGCCCCTGGATGGAAGATCCGCCTGTGAGGATTGCGGATCAGGACCCGAAGACCCGCGATCCGCGCGATCGGAGCGAGATAGAAGCAGTTCTGCCTCGACCCGATCCAACTCAGACCGAGTCCGGCGCAAGCTCTCCTCCGTCGCTGATAACGTGGACTCCGCATCCTCCCGACTCCGATCCAGATCGTAGTTGGCCTGTTGAAGATCCAAGATCTCTCCACCGGCATGCGTCATCTCGGAGGTGAGATGGTGGATGGTGGACTCCAGATGACCTCGATCTTGGCTCAGATCATCGATGTGTGCTTCCAGATGACGGATCTCATCTGATCGACGATCAAGATCCCGGTTGAGATCGACGATCTGGGCCTCTAGAGCCGAGATCTCGGGTGCAGGCTGCGGTGGCTCCAGACCGATGATGCGATCGGACTCTAGGGAAGATTGGAGGGCATCGCGCTCCTCTCGGAGGCGGTGAACCTCAGCCCGATAGCGCCCGATCTCCCGACCCTGAGTGGCGCACATCATTTCCAGCGACTCGAGGGAGCAGACGTGCTCGCGATTCCGATCCACGGCCTCATCGGCCCGGCGGGTGGCTAGCCGTAGATCGTCGCTCAAACGCAACACCCGGCGACGTAAAGCGACCACCGATCGACGGAGATCCTCAGGTGTGCCCCCAGTGGGTCCACCGATCTCTGATCTGGGCGAAGGAGGATCGAGACGGCCAGATCCGTGTTGAGATCCATCGTGGCCGTGATCCGACATAGTTGAAGCAGAGGTGAAGGAGTGGAGAGACTTGAGCTTGGCAAGGTGATTTGAAGAATGGACGCAGTGAAGTTGTTGTGCAACTACAACTGACGACCAGGAGGCGGCTGTGGTGAAGTGGATTTGAAAGATTTGGCATTGGAATATCCAGGAAAGATCCGATTTAGACGTGATCGGACCTGACGTGATGTGATTGGAGTAGATGACGAGCTGATGTGGATGGATCTGGTGATGGATCCAGTTGATGGATAAGATTGATGGAGATTAATGGTGCCTTGGGTGGGACGTGATAGACGTATTGACACACGATCTATACACATACCCAGATCCGAAGGGCTGGGAAGATCACACATATGGATATGGATGATGTGGGACTTGCATGAGGGTAATATGGGTGCGACAGTATGTCTATATACGCTGTGAAAACTGGTGATCCAAGTCTAGATGTCTGGATCTAGGCTATAACCTATAGCCGCGAGGACTAGATCGGTTCGCATATGCAGATCCATTCAGGGAACTTGGATCAAGGCTTGTGGACCTAGATCCATAGGCGGATCAGAGTGATCCAGGATCAAGATATATACGGTAAAGCTGGATGATTATTGAGGATTAACAATCATGGATTAAGCTGGGATATATTACGATTATGCTCATTACGAAGTATTATCACTGGATCAACCATGGAAACCCCAGATCAAGGGGATCAAGGAGATCTAGCCGATCTGGAATTGGATCAGCATGATCTAGCCTTATTAAGGCATGATCTGACTCGGGAAACGTGTGATCTGGATATTACGGGAGGTGATTACGATATTGGAGAAAGGAGAAGGCCAGATCACAACATTGCGACTAGTGATCTAATGTTTATGGTTCAGATCCAGGGTGATCTGCAAAGATGTCGACTGCTATGATGGTGAGGACAAGAAAGGACAAGAATCAGGATAGCGTAATCAGTCGATGTGTCGTTAAGGATAGGATACAGGATGGGATAGGTCTTAACATTAAATCAGAACCGAATTTGCATCGTACGACACAAGTGCTTCGCTACGCGCCTGGAAACGGGAACTACATTGGCCCTACGGTATTAATAGCGATTTAGGTGTATAGATCTAGGGTGGTTGATAATATCTAGATAATATATTGGCTAGATCCAACCTCCTAGTATCTTACCCTAAGTGCAGATCCAAGATCCCGGTATTAATTGCTTAGCCGGTAGATCTTCGGTTTCTCAACGATCAAGATCGCGCTATAGGAAGCGCCAAGCAATCAAAGGACCCCGCATAAAGGGAAATCGACACTAAAGGAATTACTACAAGGCCGGATCCAGATCTAGGCCGCCGGATCCAAGCTTGATCTAATCGCTTGGACTCCGGATCTACTACTGGCGAGTGGTGTGAAGACTTCCACGCTACTCTACGACCCCAACGTCACGCCAAGACGTTCAACCAACACAGATCGAGCAACTTAGCAGTCACCAAGAGAGGAAGATCCAGCCCAACCGACGGGTACACAAGGTGAGCAAGTTCAGCAGATCACGGATCATCGGAGGACCCCTTCGTTAGTCGGTGTCCGGGCATTGGTGGGAAGTTGGATCTAGCGATCTCGCAGATTTTGCTGATCCCGCTACACCACAGATCCTCCGGTTCTTGAGAATCTCAGAACCCAAGCGCGTGCGCGCTGCTTCGTGAACCCCTCCAGGACATCCTCGTCCATTACGGAGGAAGAGTTCAAATCTTCAGGAGAGGTCTCCGGCTTCAGGAGCACCATCTCCACAATCTCTCCGGCCTTCAACTCGGCCAGGAAGTCCTTCATGGACAATTCCTCGAGGTTCAGCAGTACTGACACCTCTGGCAGTGCCTCCAGATGGACGGCACCTACCCTCACTTGACGACCGGACACGCCGTCGAAGACATGGCATTGCTCTTCGACCGGCCGTGCCGGTGGGGTCTCAGACTCCGAGTGTGGTACTTTGTTATCCACACGGGAGGTGTTCAACAACACCTCCGCCCTCGTACTGGTTCTCGACCCCACTACGTTACCCACGCTAGAGACGCACGCTGCGCCCTCGATATTCTTCTCGGTCTCTTCGACCTTGCGTGGAACTATGTTACCACGCCGGAGGCGCTCTCAGCGTTCTCCTAAAGCCTCAGCCGTTTGCGGAACTACGTTACCCGCTTGTGGACCTATGTTACCCACTTGTGGACCTATGTTACCCACACAGGAGACGCCATCAGCGCTCTCCTCAGCAACTTCTGCTGCTTGCG